>JACEGR010001247.1:0-179937 GCA_014170235.1 Listronotus bonariensis
GATCATACACCTACTAGAGACAGTCTTGCCGCATTGTAATGCTAATTAACAGCTTGCGTGAGAGAAAACGAACTCCCTGTTTGGTGACGCCACAAATATATAAACAGCGGCACCATGATAAAATGTAAGTTTTAGCAAGTATTTAAAAATTTAACCTTAAACCGTTGTTTTTTCTACAAAACCTTTATTTTCGCAAATATAATATTTTTTTCTTTAAATAGGCACAAAACATCACTAAACATTTTTTTAAATAGGTCTTCATGCCTATTAAACCTGCTCGTAAAATAAATATTCACAAATAAAGTAACACAGTTTTTTTTTGAATAAAAAGGAACAGAAATAAGTAGTTTGGTAAAATTTGTTACACTGCATATAATACGTTTTTAAAATTATTTTTTGTTATTACATAATTAGCGGTTTTTAATTAAAATACTTAAGTTTAAAAAAATCTAAAAGCTACCTAAATTTTTTTAAAAACAAAAAGCTGTATTTTTATTTCCCTAAACCAAAGAAAATATAAAAATTGCAAAAATGCTGTGGCGTACATTATTTTTGTCACAAATACTTGTTCAAGTGCCACTCAAGGCACCAATGGGCTTAATAAATGGATTAATTAAATTTATTTAGGTTGGGGCTCAATAGGCTCCCTATTGTTGTTAATAACACCGTCAAATTTCATCAAAATATAGTAAAACATATTTAGGGTATTAATAAAGAACCAAAGTTTTAAAAAAGTTAGCTCGTTTGTATTATGGATAAAATGTATTTTTAGACATGCGCGCTGCAGCAGTTACTGTTTGCAGTAAAGCTGAAAACGTTGCTATTTAAATTTACACATAATAGATGCCCATATTTAATTTTACATGTTTTTTATCACATCATAATGCTATGTAGATGCAGATGCCCCTCTCCACTGAAAGTTATCCTGAAGCGCCATGTTTCTAGTCCTATATTTACATTGGCTGCAGTATTTGAAATAATTACAAAAACTTTTTTTTTTTTAGGTTTAACCCTTTATCTTAAAAACTATTGATATTCAGATTCATATTTGGAAAACCCCTTTTTTATGCTTATACATGAAAAATTACCGAAAAATCTGTTTTTTTTATATAAAATATGCTAAAATATAAAATTTTACTTTCACTGCATTACCTTTAAAGTTATTATCCTGAGACTTGAATACCTTTAAATTGTTTTATCTTGTTATGATTATATAAATACAGTATTTTGTTATTTAATTTAGATAACTAAAGTGTTTCAACAATATTTTGCTATTTATTAAAGTGCTTAAGGGTTCTATTCCATGGTGATGACTGTGTTAAAATGCTGTAAAATATTTTTAATTATTATTTATTTAATTTCCAGGCTATATAGTCAACTCTGATTATACAGGACGTCTCACTGGGAACTGCCGCGATCTATTTCTAGAAAAGAACGCTTTAGAAAATTTGGAAAATTTGGTAACATTATAAAGTCAGTGGGGAACAAACAACTAACATATTTTGACAGCTCTACCATTTTCGGTTATACCGGAAGTTAATATCAACTTCCTTATTTTAAAATGGAACACCCTATACCCTTAGATTTTACATAAAATTCTAAACATAATTTATGTATAATGAAGTCCAACCGTTTTATACTTATTTTAAAGTTTATGTCAAAAATGACGTTTGCAAGCCATTTTATAACCATCAATTTCTTCTAAACAAAAACCTTTAATATGAGTTGGGGTTGGGTTTCTCTAGAGAAAGAACTACTTTAGCAGACTGTATTGATATTTTTACAAATAATAAATACAGGGTGGTCAAAAATCGTTAAAAATAATTTTGACAAAACCCTAAAAGTCAATTTTTTTAAACGGAAAGCCCATCTATTTTTACTTTTTCCTATTAAGCATCAAAATAAGAATAAGTTTGTATAATAATGTCTATTTAAAAAAATTATAATTTTTGAAATGATAAGAATTAAATATTTATTTATTCTAACAATGCTTTTAAGTACAAGTAAGTTTGGCTTCTAGTTGGCCTTGACAAAAAATGCGGCGTCACAGCTAACTACCCCGTACCAACCCGTACTTAAATGCATTGTTGGAATAGATAAGTATTAATGATTTAATATTATATATTTTACTATATATATAAAAATTATACATTTTTGGTATAGACATCCTTTTACTTAACATTATTTTTAATGCCTAATAGGATAAGGTAATAAAAGATAGGGGATTCCATGTAAAAAAATTGACTTGTAAGTTTTTGTCGTTATAATTTTTAACGATTATTTTTGACCACTTTGTATTTATTAATTATAAAAATATCGATACAGTCTACTAAAGAAGTTCTTTCTTTACAGAGAACCCAACCTCAACTCATAATAAAGGCTTTTGTTTAGCAGAAATTAATGGTTATATGCAATGGCTTGCAAACGTCATTTTTGACATAAAATTTAAAATAAGGTAAAAACGATTAAACTAAGGTATAGAATATTATAAATAAATTATGTTTAGAATTTTACTCAAAATCTAAAAATAAATTATATATAGGGTATTCCATTTAAAATAAGGAAGTTGACATGTACCTCCGGTATAACCGGAAGCGGTAAAGCTGTCAAAATATTTTAGTTGTATGTCCCCATTGACTATATAATGTTACCAAATTTTTAAAATTTTCCAAAGCATCCTTTTCGAGAAATCAATCGCGGCAGTTTCCGGTGGGACACCCTGTATAATCAGAGGTAACATTATAGCCTGGAAATTAAATAAGTAATGATTAAAAATAATTTACAGCCTTTAACACAGTCATCACCATTAAGGAATAGAACCCTTAAGCACTTTAATAAATGGCAAAATATTGTTGAAACACTTTAGTTATCTAAATTAAATAACAAAATACTGTATTTATATAATCCTAACAAGATAGAACAATTTAAAGGTATTCAAGTCTCAGGATAATAACTTTAAAGGTAATGCAGTGAAAGTAAAATTTTATATTTTAGCATATTTTATATAAAAAAACAGATGGATTTAATAATTATTTTTATTGTAAGGCAATCAAAAACAATTTTTTACTCCATTTTAGGAGGGTAACAAAAGGACTCCTGTACCTTTACTCTTACTCTGTACGCCGATGGAAAGAAAAATAGACAGAATATAAATTTTCTTCCTATTAATTATCTGTGCCATCTATTATTTTTTAGAGGACATTTTAAAAAATTAAACTCGGTGAAGTCCATCCATAAAAACCCGCACAAATATGGATCGGTCAATATCTACCCCTGTTCATAAATTGATCGGATTCTTAATTAACTCTGGTTGGATCTTGCTGACCCAGGTGAAAGCCAGAGTTAGTCGGGTTAAAAAGCAGTGTTAAAATCAGCTGTTTCGTTTCTTATGTTTTAATAATTTATGTCGTATTTATTATAAATGGACAAAGTATAAAAACAATCATTTACTGCTTATTGATTATTTACAGCTTAAATATTGTAAAAATCTTTAAAAATAACTGCACGACCTCGAACAAAGCAAAAGGGTTATGTTTTGTTTTGACACGAAACCGATGAATTAGGGCCAAATGGACCATACGTGTTTAGAAAATAACGAAAATCCCAGTGAATCTTAAAAACAGCTGATTAGATTTACCCCAACCCATTAGATCAATATTTGAAAATGCCTTAAATAGTTCGTAAATTTTTGGCAGACTACTGGACCGGAAAACGTTGAGTTCTTTAGTTGAAAAGTGCAACCATTATAAAAATGCACCTGTCATTTTTAAAATATATTTAATTTAATCCAATTTTTTAGTTTTCCGGATTTTAATAGTTTTTTTTCAATTTGATGCAAAAAGGAGAAGAAACAGCGATGTGATTTGCGTATAGTAATTATAGCAAAAAAACTAAAACGTACGCTTTTAAAGCACATTTAACTAAAAAGTTAAAAATAATTTTTAATATAATCCTAAAATAATAATTTAAAAAATACTAGTATTATTGTAAATAAGCGTGGACGCCTTGAGTCATATTTTTGTATATTGAGCGCTCGCCGCTTTTTACAATAATACTAGTATTTTTTGTTCATTATTATTTTAGAATTATTTAAAAAATATTTTCAACTTTTTAATTCAATGTGCTTTATAAGCGGGTTTTTAAGTTATTTTAGACTATGATTATTTTTGCCTTTTAGCTTTTATATGTTATAAAAACGTGTTTTTAGTTTCTTTAAATTACATTTATTTCATTTTAAAATGTTGGATAGTGTATTCAATTTATTTATATAAAATAACTATATATTTATTTTGCTTATATGAAATTTGTGTAATCCAAGTTAATATCGTGTTTTTAAATAATTTTTATAATTTATTGAATAAATGCAATAAAAAATACAAGAAGAGGTCTAATTTCTGCTACGTGTTTTGGTGGTTGTCATCATGGATTCCGTAAACAATTCTGCCATAAAGCAAAAGGTGCAAAGTCGGATTTGTTATGCCTGCAGTTTAAGTGTAAATATTTAAGAACTTACGTTTTGTCACTTTATATAAAATTACGTGCGGAACGTTAGCTGGTACATCAGTGCACAACATTTTATTATTAGAAATGTCATAATAGGACAGTAAATTTATTGTTATCAGAAAGTACAAATTTAAATTTTCCTGGATTTTCGCTGAGGAAAAATATCTTTGTTTTTTTGGAATAAACAAAATTGCACATTTAGAAGTAATTTTAATTTTAAACATTTTTCTCAAAACAATTTATGATATTAGCAAAAATGAAGGTACTTTAACCTTGAGCAAAAATTAAATTTTGGCAAAGCCTCGTAGATGACTGATTGTAGTTTACGTTCTGTACCATGCAGGCCTATCTATAAAGAATAACTTTTTCGTTAAATGATTAATAAAAAAGCTTTCCATATGACGCCAACTTACGTAGGACAAACTGTATAAAAAAAATACCCTGTTATCGGATAATTTAACGATCCTATTTGTTCTTTAATAGCCGGTTTTATTATTTTAAATATTTATACAAATAAGCAAATGGAATTGGAAGTTAACCAATTCAATTTTTTAACTAATTTAATATTTTAATTCTAAATTATCAATATTCAATAGTTCTTAAATTTACCTTGTTTTGCTCTAATTTAAGATATAATATTGGGAATCGTTAAATAATAACTGTGCTTGTCTTCAGTTTCCGTTAGAATTTTTACCTTGTAGACTTCCATAACTTATTCAGTATTTTTACCTAAAAGCGGCAGATGTTCACAAAGTAAAACATGCTGTAAATAAATTAAGGACAAGGAAGGTCCAAGATAAACACTTCCCAAATGTAATCTTATGCACAGAAGTTTCACCATGTATAGATCACTGAGAAATTGTATTTCTTAATGGTGAATAACATGAAAAGCAGAAGGTGTTTTTAACAGTCCCAAAACAGTTATTTTATATAAATAAACTGAATACACTATCCAAACATTTTTAAAATGAAAGAAATGTAATTTAAAGAAACTAAAAAGCATTAAATAAAAAAAAACTAATAAAATCCGAAAAACTAAGAAACTTGGATTAAAATATATTCCTAAACGAATGACAGGTGCATTTTTTTATAATGGATGCACTTTTCGACCTAGAAAACCCAACGGATAAAACACGAACTAAAGCTGTGAGAAAAAACCCTTTAAAAAGTTACTTTCTATAATACTTTACTTATGTAGTGTGCTAAAATCGAGCATTTTATCTTAACGATAACGATCATGGTGATACACATCATAGAAAAAAACTGCAAAAAATTGGGACTAATTTGGAACAAAAATTCGCGTTTTTTATTAAGAAATATTTACGTCTCACACTTTATGCTTTGCCCTAACTTTGATTAAATTATTTATTTTTTTACGATTAAATTTTCCTTACATATTTTTAAAATTATTCTTATAAACTTTGGTTTTTAATATACAGGTGTGTCTAAAAGGTGCGAAAAAAACTACCACAGATTCCAAAGGCTAAAATATAATGATCTAACCCAACTTACCTTAGTCAGAAAGTGAATGATTTTGGAGATATAGGGTGTCAAAAATTTATTCTGGTTTTAGTTTTTTCTAAATAATTTTGTTAATAATACGTCTATTGTCACAATATTTGGCCAAAAGGGGTTTTGGAAGGTAATAATTAGGAATTTTCTACCTCTTTTATTGTTAACTTTAGAGGGAACCACCTATGGTGTCTTGCACAAATTAAAATTGAAATATTTTTTTAAGCCACTTTGTATGTATTTTTTTCTTTGACATAATTTACATAAAAAGGGTGGACTTGTAACTCGCTTAATATTAGAGATGGAAAAAAACTGTAAATAAAATAGTTTTAGACATTTTTACGTCGAATTCAGTGACCTACATTTTTTTATTAACTTTAATTTTAAAGTTATAACACAAAGTTGTATTTTTAATAAAGACCTTGTATATTTTATTACCAATAGAAAGGTATCCATAAAAGCTGTAAAAAATACCGCATTTGATATATTTAATTTGTCATAGTTTCGGAAATATAGTCATCGTCAGGAGTTTGATAATAAAATGAAATTTGAGTAAAACACCCCGTTTATTGTATCATTAGTAAAAAAACATTTTAAGGACTTTTAAGAATCTATCACATTTAAAATCATTTTTTCTAATAATGTCAGAAATATGAGCTTCCAAATCTTAGTACGTATATCTACTATTCTTTTTATATTTAGATGGTCTTATGTCCAAAACTATAAGAGATAAACACAGGGTATTTAATAAAAAAACCCTAATAATGGCCATATTTTCAAAACCATTACAAAATAGATATATCCATATCCATTCCTATAGCTTTAAGCAGACCGTTTAACTGATAATAAAATATACAGGGTATTCTATTTAAAAATAACTTTTTGTTGTAACTTTAAAAGAAAAGTTATTGAAAAAGATAGGAATGCCACTGAATTCTACTTAAAAATTCCTGAAATGTTTCTATTTATATTTTTTTATTATTTTTAAATATTGGGTCGGTCATAAGTGTCCGGACAAATTGACAACATTAAAAAAAAACACTCTGTATTTTCAAAACGTATGAAGTCAGCCATGATTCACTTGCGCCACTAAGTTTATTTCAGAAATGAATATGCAAACAGATTTCTTCTATCTCTTTTAGATTTCGCTGTACCCTGCAGGGTAAACAAAAAGGCGCCAACCTGTACATAAAACATAGTTAAAATTTAATGCAGAATTTAAAAATGTAGTAAGAAATAGCTGTTTTTATAAAAAAAAAAGTTGATTGTCGTCGCTTATTTTTGAATAATCCTGTAAACCATGAATTTGCCATAAATAAATTCAAAAGTCAAAAATAAAGATTAAAGTATCCGTTTATTATTTTTTTACCTAAATAAATTTGTGTCAACTTAGGTGTATTTAAAAGTTTGAAATTAGTAATTTATCGATACCTGTTAACATAAAATATAAAATATGGCAGACAAAAAATAGTAAAAAATCGATAATGAAATTTAAAATGTAATAAAAAATAGGGGTTTTTATTTAAAGCAATTAAGTTGATAGTTGTTACTTATTTTTGGGCTACCAAGTGAACCAGAATTACCTAACGGAAAAATTGTAGTCAAAAATAAAAACGACGTGTTCTCACGTTTTTCGTAAAAACAAACCACTGAATAAATTAGTTTCAACCCACGCGCCTTCACTGTAAAAATTTCGTGGAACATCGACTGACAAAAGGTCTATTTTCTTTTCATGCTCATTGGTGCCTATGGTTCCCGAATCGCAGATTGTCGATCCCTGAATTAGACAATTATGACTGATATTTTTAGAAAATTATTTCCTTGTTTTTAAAAGTGCTGGTTTTTAGCTCAGACAAAAATTATCATGCATGTACGGGTTGCCCGAATTTCGTTGCAATTGCGAAGTATCTTGGTTATTAGTACAGATAAAGACTTGCGGTTTTCGAGAGAGACCAAAAGTTTTTGCATAGCCTTCTTAGTTTTTAACATACAGGATATTTTTTTGCCATTTTTAAACTTCCTCGTATTTCAGTCATATAACTTACAATTAAAGTAGAAAAGAATATTAGTAAATATTTTTACGTAAAATCCAGTAGTGTAGTTATAAACCAAACATATAATTTTCTTATGGGACACCACGAACATTTTTTATTTATTAAATTATGACTAAAGCAAGAGCTTTTTAAAAATATAAAATATCAAATAGTTAATTTATATTTTTAGACCCTAAATTGATGTTAACAATTTTAAAATTTAATTTTGCATAGTGAGCCATGATATATACTTTACCTATAACCAAAGAATAATGTTAGCCCAATTCAAAGTGACAAAATATACCTATTTTTATAAACGAATTGACCGTATTGCAACATTGTGTTTCCTGATTTAAATCACGAATATAAATTGCTTTTTGTAGTCCCGTTTATTTCTTTCTTGCTCTTGTCAGTTGCTCCGCATTCCCCTGGCCAGGAACAAATCTAATTAGGGATATTTGTGTAATACTCCTTGCTAATAGCTTATCATTAAATTAAGGTTTATGTGTTCTCGTTAGATAATCGCAGTATTTAGGAATCACTCCTATTGTAATTTAGATAGTCGGTTATTGTCCTTTTAAGTGTCTCACACGGCTGTATTTGTAATAATGTGGTAAGCGCATTTTTATTTTTTTACTATTTTTTGAAACTAAAACATTTTTGTTTTTGTCACCAGTATAACGCAAATTATATTATTCAGTGTCTTTTTTCCATTACTGTTTTTAATTTTGGTGTCCGGACAGGTGAGATGGTAAATGATAGAGGTAATAGAATAAGCCAAAATAATGGTAGTACTTCATATATACAAAAAAAAAATCTGTTGCTGATACATATTTCTATCACTTGTTGACAGCTTCAAAACATGTCAAATAAAAAGGATATCCTTATCGCGGTTGCAGCTTATGTAGTTTTATGCGTAGGAGTACACGCGTCGCTACTGGTCTAAACAATACTGTGTCTATTTTAATGCCAAAACGTTAATACGAACCCGTCGCAACATGTTGCTGCAACATTGTTGGGGTAACAAATAACTTGTTGGTTTTTTATTTAATTTTAAGATCATGTTAGGCCGTGTCCTCACTTAGTAACTTGTTACAAAAACTTGTTGCTGATATATGGTAAAAAACAAATAACTTGATGCTTTTTATAAAATTTTAAAACATGTTAGATAACATTGTTGATAACAGTGTTGAGTAGCAAGTAAGGATGCGGTTTGCTACACAACACTGTTACCAACAATGTTATGCAACATGTTTTTAGAAAAGAAACATGTTATTTGTTTTTTAACATGTATCAGCAACAAGTTTTTGTAACAAGTTACTAAGTGAGGACACAGATTTGGATAACATTGTTGATAACAGTGTTGAGTAGCAAGTAAGGACGCGGTTTGCTACGCAACACTGTTACCAACAATGTTACCAAACACGTTTTTAAAAAAGCAACAAGTTATTTGTTTTTTTACCATGTATCAGCAACAAGTTTTTGTAACAAGTTACTAAGTGAGGCCACAGCTTTAGATAACATTGTTGATAAAAGTGTTGGGTAGCAAGTGAGAATGCGGTTTGCTACTCAACACTGTTACCAACAACCAACAATGTTATCCAACATGTTTTTTAAAAAAGCAACAAGTTATTTGTTTTTTAACATGGATCAGCAACAGTAACATGTACTAAGTGAGGACGCGGCTTTGGATGATGATTGTTTTTCATTTACTGTATGCATTTTTGACAGAGGTGCCAAATTTAATATTTTGCTTGTACCGTTTGATTTCTCCATCTTTCTTTCTACAAAATAAAAATATGTTTAAATATTATAATTATATAGTATATGTTAAATATTATTACAGCCACGGATGCGACCGTTTTTGCTGGAAGTCGGCATAAAATAATCCTAATATATTTTATAAATAATTATTAACAAATAAATTATGTGGTAAAATTTAATAAATTATCCCAAGTAATTAATATGACAGCCACCAGATGGCGCGAAGGTCTAGATGCACGGTCCCTATAATACGTTATTCGCAAAATACTAATAGTTGCAGTAAAGCTAGATTACTTTTTAATAACTTCTGGTAATATTTTGGATAATTTATAGCTTTTTGGCCGTATTTTTTTTAACCTTGTATTAAGCAAACTTTTATTGTCAAATAATACTCTTAATTGCAAAGCCCTTAATTTTTAAGAGACTAATAAATCTATTATTTTTGAAATTACCCATAGGTAATGTTACATTTTTTAAGAGGAAATGGACAGGTGGAAGTTTAAGATTGTAAAAAATACACATGGTGTTCCATTTAAAATAACAATAGTTGCCTTAATGCCGTTTTGTTTTTGTGTTAACGAAATGTCATAACCAAAGGACGAGGATGTGATTAATTTTTTTCTAAAGCAGTGATGGCGAACCAATTGCACGCGTGCCCAAGTTGGCAAGCAACGTAAAAATTTGGGCACGCGAGTGTTTTCTTTTTGAAGAAAGAAATTGAAAGAATGTATTGAAGGGGAAAGAAAGCAGGTGAAGCCCAATTTTTTTGCTCTTTAAAAATGTTTAAGCCTTCAAAGTATTTCATGGCACGCCAAGGACAACTTTTTACTTATTGTGCAAAAATGGCACGTAAATACAAAAGGTTCGCCACCACTGTTCTAAAGTAATTCGCGCTCGAAATGGGTCAAAATATAAAAACATTTTTTTACAACGTAAAACACCATATATTTTTGACATGGCACTTTATCACAGTAGTTTGGCAGTTTAGTTTATAAACACCCTGTACACAAGCAAATGATAAACTAAAGTACTTAAAATTAAAAGATAATTTTAATTGCATCAGTGCAATTTTACACTTAAGATAACAATCCTAAAAAGTATATAAAATATTATTATATATTATGACAAGGCCATCACATGTTTTATAATATTTTATATAGAGATGTTTCACAACTTATCCGACAAACTTTGAGGGCTAATTCTACAATAAAAAATATGGAAAAAAACATTTAAAAAATATGTCTTAAATCTCTTAGTTTTTTAACTACATAGTGTTAAAAATTGTAAAAAATGATTGTGTTTTTATAATAACTTTTATACCAACTTGAATATTTCAAAAAAATTTGGGAAATGCCTTCTATGCACCAAAAGACATTTTCTGGCATACAAGAAAAACATTATCAGTGTTGTCCATGAAATGTTTAAGTTATATATTTTTTAATTAAAAAATGGTACGTCACTGTATTTTTCTAAAATATAAATAATTTTTAAAATTCCCATTAGGATTGTAACTTTGATATATTGACTTTCTTTAATTTGATGCACGGATTTTGCATAAATAAATAAAAGATATTTCTTGGCACGGTCATTTCGTAAGGATAATATCAAATTCTTTAGCGAAAAATTACCTTCGATATTTATTCTTTAATTATTTAGATAGAAATTTAACCAAGCCGAGAAATGGTTTTTATTTATTTACGCGAAAACCTTGCATCAAATAACAAAAAAATAAGATCAAGTTTCCGTCAAACTAAATGAGAATTTAAAAAAATATTTATATTTTAAAAAATGCAGTGGCGTACCATTTTTTCCTAAAAATATTTACCTTTAACCCCTCATAAACGACAATGGTTAAAATTATGTTTTTCCTTGTATGCCAAAAAATGTCTCTTGTTGCATAGGAGGCGTTCCCCAACTTTGTTTTAAATTTAAATTGGCATAAAAGTTATTATAAAAAACACATTTTTTTAAACACCCTGTCGTTCAAAAATAAAGATGTTTAGGACATATTTTATATAAATATTTTTTTGCATTTTTTATTGTAGAATTAGCCCTGAAAGTTTGCCAGATAAGTTGTTAAACACCCTGTTTACAGGTTTTATGTAAAAATTAATAGAATTGAAGATATGTTCTATATTGGTTTGGCGGGTTCATTTAATAGATGTTATTTTTTGGGTACACGCCCAGTCGGATTAAAAACCAAAAATTAAAAATTAGTAAATAAACAACTAAAAATCGTCGTTTCGGTGTCAAGATAAAATTAAAATAAAATAAAAAATTTTAAAATGAACTATTATTAAGATTTAAAAATTAAAATTTTTTAGCTTTTTGTTAAGGGAATTCTAAAAACCCTTGACATTAAATGTCAAATATGTTTGAAACCGAAAGGTCGATTTTTAGTTGTTTACTCATTTTTAATTTTTGTTATTTTTGGTTTTTTAATCTGACTTGGCGTGTACCTCAAAAAATAACATCTATTAAAAATAATAGAATTATTATAAAATTGCTGTATCCTGCAATAACATTGGACAAAAATTATTACTTTTCTGAAGATATTGTTAAATAATTTATGAGGACTTGTCCTTTTCACCAGAAAAAATCGTTTGCTAAACTATAATGACTTTAATTGGCTGTAATTATTTTTCATTTTATTATGTTAATAGAAAGAAACAATCTAAAGCCTTTTTATTTAAAGCGTGCTAACAATTAAGTGATTGGGTCATCACATAAGCTATAGTTATTTTAAAAAATAAGGCTGAAAAAAGACATACGTCAATTTTTGGAGGTCAAAAATGGTAATAGTTCTTACATAGCTATTACTTATGTTATTTAAATTCATTAGGGCTAAAGGGTATACCGGGTGTTCTATTTAGACTAAAAAGTTGTCTTGTATTGTAATTAAATTTTATGTAAAAAATAACTTTTTCAGGTCAAACTATAGCTCCATTTTTTTCTAGACTAAAGCCCTTATAAATCGGGGTTGGGTTCCTCGTATAGAAAGAAGTTCCGTGAACCGTACTGATATGTTGTCATTTAATAAATACAGGTTGGTCAAAACTAAAGTTGACGAGAACCCTAAAATATATCTTTTAAATAATAACCCCTTTTATTACCATATCCTATTAAGCCTTATAAATATGACTAAGTTTGTTAAAGGGATGTCTACTGCAATCTATTTTAATTATTGTCTTAATAGGGAAAAATGGCCTAAAATGACATACTTTAAATTTGAATGAATTTTGGCCTATATTTCAGAAAATAATAAAGGTTTTAAAAATATTAAATTGTAAAGTGCCTTAATAACTTTTTCTTAGTCACTACTTAAGCCAAGGTTTACCTAATCCGGCATAGAAAAAATATAATGACTATTTTTATAATGGCTTAAAGCATGTTATTTGAGGTATGGTGACGGATAAAATGACACAATAGTTTACGCCAAAATAGCATATACCTTTAACAGACGATTTTAAGGATATTAAAAAATAAAAACATCTACACTTAATAAATTGATTTTTTTTGTATTAAAAACTTTTAACATGTTAACACGTTAAAATAGTATGTTATTTTTCACTTAATACATGTATGTTATTTTACCCAAAAAGATAATTTAGCAAACATGCCTTAATTTTGAGAGTATAAATATACCTATAGTAATCATATTTGTAGCAAAACTATGTAACTTTGAAATAAATAATAGTTTAAAAAACTAAAAAAACACGCTTTTATATGCAACCGAACTAAAAATTAGAAAATAATTTTTCATTACAAACAGTTTGTCACTTCAGAGTAAAAAGCGTGGGGTGCTTTTTATTATTTTTTCATAACTTTTCCCTCATAGATATTTGCAAATAGAATAATTATAACATTTAATATATTAAGCACCCCACGCTTTTATTCTGAAGTGACAAACTGTTTGTAATGAAAAATTATTTTCTAATTTTTAGTTCGGTTGCATATAAAAACGTGTTTTTTAGTTTTTTAAACTATTATTTATTTTTCATTTTTAGTTCGATATTTCAATTAGTTTAAAAAAAAATAAATGCTCCAGTTTATTCACTAAAAAATTCCTTCGCCATTTTGTCAAGAGACACATAGTCAATTAAAAACGCAGCAAGTTGCATGCATCAATTGCCCTTGCGCATTCACCATAATTAAAAAAGAAGGAATTTATTTATCCTGGCGGTGCTAATCAGGATAACGGGATACTGTTTTTAAATTATTGCATTGTCATCGGTCCTTGATACTTATGCAAAGTTTTAAAGAAATTGAAACGCTGGAAGTTGGTAAAAATTAGGCTCAAAGATTCCGTTACATAGATAGATGGATAGATAGATAGTGACAACCCAAGTTAATAAAAGCGTGTTAAAAAATGAAGAAATCCTAAATTGTTTAAAATTATTTTGCGGTTGGTGAATTGAAAGTTAAACTTACAATTTTGTAAAGAAAAATCAGGGGCATGCACCTGAATGGTAATTTTAATACTAACTGCAGTGATTAAATCATATTACACGCTCCAACATGTTTATTAGTAAATTTATGAAACAGGCACTTGGAGCGAGCAATTTCGCTCTGCACCAGATCTATTAAAATTCGAACCAACTCGGTGCCAGGTTGCTTTTTGTAAGAGCAAGAGCGAAAGGAGAAAGTGTGCATTGTCACCGAGCCCGGTTAAAAAATCGCATGAATAGGACTTCAGGTTGATCTTTCCGATCTGTCACAAAATTTAACCTCACAAATAAACTTTCTGTACCTTTTATTATTTTTTATTTTATTATTTATTTGCAGTCTCCAAATTCACTAGCCATGGTTTTTCTTACAAAGAAATGTTAATTATGTCTATGTCACAAACAAAAACGACTAGCACACGAAAAGAAAAACAATATTATATTTTTAAGTTGCGACACCGCCAAAAACAACGGTTCCAAAAAGCTCGAATTCCCCGAGTGTAATATCAGCACCGTAAATACGAAAATTGATCGCTCAGAGTGCGATCAAATTCATTCATTACGTACATTTATTGCTCGAAAATAGAAATTTTTTGCTTGACTATAAAAATTTGCACTGCACTGACAGAGTTCGAGCTCAGAGCGCACTAGGGCGATTACGTGAATACACTATATGAAGTCGCTGCTAAAGCGCGCTATTTAAAAGTTATGTAGGTGTCATTTTACCCGATTATATATTATTTTAGGCCAGTTTTTGATAAAAATTATGTTACGTTTACTACAAGAACACCAAATTAAATATTTAAAACACGTAAACTAACAAACTAAGTTTAGGGTGTTTTAAATTTTTGCCATGTTTTCGGTTAGGCGAGCAAAATGAAATTAGGTAAAGTTTATTCTTTTTCTCAAGCACTAAGCAAGATACAAAAAAAGTTTACGAGCTCAAAAGATCTATTTTGTTACGTGCCTAATTGAAATAAAATATAAAACTACCACAAAAGTCACTTGCGTATACTTTTTTCCGGAATATTCGTTGTGGTTCCGCTCCAGCCGCCACTGGATTAGGTAAATTTAATCACGTTTAGAGCTACATAAGTTTTTTAAACAAGTACCACTGCCATATGTTATTTAAATTGTTGGATTAGAAGTATAAAAGATAATAATAATAAAAAAATAACTTCTACACGTTGTTTGGAATCTGTTAATCCCATTATAAAAACAAAAATAAGTGAAATAAAAACTTTAAAATAACCTTGCAGGCAAAGTGTTTATATCTAAAGGGTGGCCATTTGAAAACAAAACAGAGCTGATTTTGGGCACCCCAGATCATTTAAGGAAAAACGTTTCGGACCCATCAATTTTTGATTTAAGGAAACCTTTTTTGCTGCTTTTAACCCCTGAACTTTAACCGTCCAGCAGGGGTGAGACACACCCAAAATTTTAAATGGAAAGAGGGTTTGAGTGAAACCAATTTTTAAGGTATTTTAACCCGGATTACAACTGCCAAGTTTGAAGTCTCGGAAATTATTTCCGTTGATATGACAGCTAGTCAAAATTTATTTTTTTATTTTTTTAATGTATAATATAAAATTACCTGTGAGCAGTGGCGGCTGGTCATATGAATCAAGTGAAGCACTGATTCACCTAAAATTCTCGTATAATACTTACATATTTCTACAATGTCTTCAATTTACTTTTACTTAAAAAGAAAAAAGTTTTATTTTCCCTCGGTTAGAATTAAATATCAAATAAGCAAATTACGACATTTTAAGTTTCATAAATTTATTCCAATCGACCCAATCAATTGAGCCGCGCGCCGCACAGTGGCCGATTATTGTTAAAACGTGGCATAAATTAAAAAGAAGATCAAAAATGTTGTTTTATCATTCCAAAAATTACAAACACACAAATTATAATCATTTTAAGTGGCAAAAGCTTTATTGATATCTTAATAAGTTTTATACAGGATGTTTCGAATCTTGGCATGAACGACAACCTATATACAGGATTCCATAGTATCCATACTATTGAGAATTTTAATTTCAAACAAAAACTTTGTTATAGACTGCTATTTTAGCTACTTTTTAAAATTATTTTGAAGTATACAGGGTGAGCCAAAAAACATGGCACACCAAAAACAGGTTCTTTTAAATGGGACACCCTGTATATTTTTGCATTTTTCGAATCTACATAAAATTCTAAGCATTTTGGCTTGTCATATTCCTATACCTAAAGTTAATAGTTTGGGAGTCATTAACAATTGAAAATCGGAATTTTTGAACTTGACAGTTGAAGATAGAGCAAAACGACTTTCACTTTCCTATCCTAACTTTTCAAGAGCTATCTAACGGAAATAAAAAGTGAAGGCGAAGTGAAGGTAAAGTGAAGGTAAATTAAAGGTTAAATTCACCTTCATTAACCTTCATATCACCTTTACTTTTTAATATATTTAACCAACTAGTGACAATACAAAAATCGACCTTACTAACTGTCCAGAGTTATTAGTTTGTGGTTCATAAAATATTTAATGTATGTCTCGAAAATCAATAGTTTTTGAAATATTTCAACAAAATAAGTTTAAGTGTTTTTAGCAAATCACCCTGTATCTCAGAAACAACTGAAATGTTTCATCGCGGTAAAAGCACTAGCAGCACTTGCCATTTCGGAAAAGGCAAAAGTGGCATCACCTAAATTAGACACCCTGTATAGGGTATTCTATTAAAAAAATTAATAATTTCTCACACTTTTTTAAGCTACCTTGTATAAATTTAAAAATACATTGCAACCTCTGTGGATAACAATCCTACAACTTCTTAAATTAAATGTTTTTTGTAGCTAGAAAAATAAAGAAGCTGGTGGAGTCTATAACCCTGCACTAATATTTTAAAGTTTATTAAAAAAGCGCAAAAGTCGCAAAACTTTTCTTGGTAACCAGAAAACTAAACAGTTAGAGAAGATAATGTGATACAAATTATAAGAGGGTCGTTAGCGGAACATAAAAAAATGCTTTTTAAAATGGCTACTTTGCTATAATTTTTATACACTTGATTAAATGTGTTAGTAAAATAGAAAACAAAATTTTAATAAATGAATAAAACACTATATACATACCTGACTAAACACTAATTCCACTAAACAGTAAACAAAAAATTCTACAAGAAATTTTTAATACAAGGAATCTTTATAAGACAATGTTTATCATTGAATAACGTTTACTGCATAGAAAACTTGGCTTAATTTAAAGATGGCGTAGAGATTAAAAACAAGTGAAAAATTCAGAATGGTCACAGCCAACTAATAGAATAGAATGTTAGGAAGTAGACTATTGACAATTTACTTAATTTTTTAAGATTTGATATTTCCCTTTTTGCCACAATTTTACAAAAATCGACCATAGTGCGCCGCCGATATTCCGATAAAGAGAGCGACGCTGTACTACTAACAGGTGCTCGACAACGCCGCGCGCCGACGATCGAGAATAGAAGCACATCCCAGCAGTGTGGAAAACGATTCTCAATTTCGCTGTTGCAGGCCGCTTGTTTACGGCGGTTGCCATGGAAACGACACGTATGGTTAAGACTGGAACCACTGGAATGCGAACCAGTGCACCGCGATTCATTGTGATTCAGTTTAGTAGTAAGGCGCTTTAGAACGTGGAAAATCGAAAAAATAGGGACGACGCGCGTGGATTTTTCGCGGCTAAATATTATTATTTTATTATTATTAATAACAGTATAAATTATAATGAATTCGTTCCAATTTATGACCCAGTATGTGTTTTGCTGGAAACACCTTTTTCAAGGTGGAATGAAAATGACCAAAAACCAGCGGGGGGGGCATGAATTTATTAAATGTGATTCACCAACTTTAGAGGTCACGAGCCGCCACTGCCTGTGAGAGCAAGCTTGTTTAAATTTAGAGGATATATTAAGGGTTAAAGGATCTTTTAAATTACATATTCATTAATCTTTCTGGCGAGGGTGTGATTTACCGTTAAATTTTATGGATGATGAACTTGAATAATATCTCATTTTGAAGATCGTTTAACCTTTATTTTAATTCCCTAGTTAAAAGCAGCTTACTTTTACAGGTAATTTAGGAGTGTGTGCCCAAATAATTACCATCCATTAGGTAATTTAATATTATACATTAAATAAATAAAAATCAAAATTTTGACAAGCTGTCAAATCAACGAAAATAATAGCACAGACTTTAAACTTGGCAGTTGTAATCATGTTTAAGAGATCTCCAAGATAAAGTATAACCCGACCCTTTCTTTTTATTTAGGATTTTAGGGGTAAGTCTCACACCTGCTAGAGGGTTGCAGTTTAGGGGTTAAAGTGGCAAAACAATGTTTCCACCTAAATTCAAAACTTGACGGGTTCGAGCGTTTTTCCTTAAATGACCTGAAACATCCAAAATTGGCTCTGTTTCATTTAGAAATGGCCACCCTGTATATACTTATTAAAAACGCAATATTTTTAGACACTTCATTAGAAGTAGGGAGAGATAACGGATTCACAAACCTCCGACCCCAGGAGAACTTAGGTGGCCATTATTATCGGTCTGTCACTTATCAAATTACAAATACCACTTGTCATATGTCAAAAAATTTGGGAATTTTGCGCAAGGCCATATTAAGTGGTAAATGTCAACAACGGACAACGGATCTCGGGCTCAAAAAAGTTATGACACTTTTATGCTAAACAATAAACTGCAGATGGGTCCCTCTACATTTTACAACAAAAATATTAGCATATTTTGATTTCCCACTCCAAAAACATTTTGTTACTGAATTTAATAAAAAAATGTTTTATAATAAATAGGATATTTAAAAATAACAAATAAAATAAAAAGTTTGACACCCGGTGCCCAAATGATCAACTTTTTGACTAAGGTAAATGACGGTATATCGTTGTATTTTGGTCCAAAGAATTTGTGGTAAAATTTTGTACAGACATTTTAGAGACACCTTGTATGTATACGTTATTTTTATTCGTAATTTAACACCATAATATTTTGAGTGTGAGCGATATTTTGCAAAAACAAGTTTTATTTTCAGTGTCGGACTGGGCCACTGGACAAATGTCCGGTGGGCCAACTCTTTGGGGCCACTAGGGGCCCCTTACGGAGGTAAAGTCAGGATTACATCCAGAGTAATAAAAATAATTTAATAAAAATGTTTGCAAATTGACATCTGCAGCATTAAAAAATATATATTAAAAACATTTGAAATGCCCGAAATTAGTGATAGGGCACGACAATTCCCGAACATGGCCGCAAGGATTCGCCGGAGCGTTGCTGCGAGAAACTAAGTTAAGCGAGCACACGACAACTTCGGAAATTAGTTTCGGTTTCGAAACCGTTTGATCGGACACTAATTTTAAGTCTATTGGATGGTCTTCTTGTTGAGTACACGCCTGGAAAGAATGGGACCGCTTCGGTCCTGGTCCCGGGTATACGGGCTGACCCTGTTCAGCCCTATTTACCCCTATGAACTGGCCGATCGCCTGAAACAAAATAAAGAAAAACCCTCCAAAAACCCAAAAATTCTAATTAAAAAACGACGTTTCGGTGGCAAGTCTGCCACCGTTGTCAAGATAAAATATTAAGTTAAAAAATAAAAATAAAATATTAACTAATATCTAAATTAGTAATGATTAAAATTTATATTATTTTTATATCTCAAACTGAAAATAGTTTGACATATGTGTCATGAGTGACAAGTAACTGGTGTATTTATTATTTGTAGGACAAAAAGGTAATAAGTTAGTTGATTTTTAGTTTTCCTGAAGATACTTCAGTATCGAGCAAAGGCAACCAAGTTTTATTTAAATTAACTGAAATTGACGCTACACAATTATCTTTATTTAATAATATATACGCACTTTCTTTGATTTTGTGTTTTTTAGAACAAGTTTCTTTTGCTAAAATAATCGAAGCATCCATAGAATAAACTGGGATGCTTCGAGTATTTTAGCAAAAGAAACTTGTTCTAAAAACGCAAAATCAAAGAAAGTGCGTATATATTATTAAATAAAGATAATTGTGTAGCGTCAATTTCAGTTAATTTAAATAAAACTTGGTTGCCTTTGCTCGATACTGAAGTATCTTCAGGAAAACTAAAAATCAACTAACTTATTACCTTTTTGTCCTACAAATAATAAATACACCAGTTACTTGTCACTCATGACACATATGTCAAACTATTTTCACTTTGAGATATAAAAATAATATAAATTTTAATCATTACTAATTTAGATATTAGTTAATATTTTATTTTTATTTTTTAACTTAATTTTTATCTTGACAACGGTGGCAGAGCTTGCCACCGAAACGTCGTTTTTTAATTAAAATTTTGGGTTTTTGAAGGGTTTTTCTTTATTTTGTTTCAGGCGATCGGCCAGTTCATAGGGTCAATAGGGCTGAACAGGGTCAGCCCGTATAACCCGGGACCAGGACCGAAGCGGTCCCATTCTTTCCAGGCGTGTACTCAACAAGAAGACCATCCAATAAATGAATCCGCCTAACCAATATAGAGCATATCTTTAATTTTAAGTCTATCTACCAAATATTTTTCTACCAGAGGACCATTTTAAACTTTTGCCTGGTGGGCCAAATGGTTCCCAGTCCGACACTGTTTATTTTTATTTGTCATTTTTACCAAGAGCTTCCTCTAACCTTTAGTTAAAATTTAACGCATTAAACATAATAGTATAAAATAAACTGTAAAAGTTTACTCGGAGTTAATTACTAACTTTGGCTTGCTGAATAATTTTCTCGTTTTAAACCGCGGAGCGTTTACTCTGAGGAATAAATTTCAGTTTTACGTCGAATCTTATTTACATTATATTCTGAAAGAATTTATTTAATTACTAACATAGATAAGCAAAAATTAAATAAAAATGTTTTTTATGAATTTAAGAATTGGCAGCAATTAACAAATCTGGCAAATATAAAAATGTTTTCGTTTACCTTCAAATTAAAGTGCTATATTAATGGTAAAGTACAGTTTATCATATATATGTTTGTTGCAACAGGGGTAAATCTTAGTTATTATTAGAGATAGAACTTGGCGGTTTTCGCGAAGCTGAGCTACTTTTTTGTAAAACAAAAGATGCCATAAACAAAGCCATCATAGTTTCTGAGCTCCAGGGCGATTTAAAAAATTTACATTTTTAAGTACTCTTTGTATCTTAGTTGGCTTATAACGTATTGAAAAAGTAAAAAGAGATTCTTCTATAAATTTTTACATAGAATACAGTGGCGTGGTTACAGTTTTTGCAATTTTAATAATATTGACTAATAATGTTTATTTTTAATGGAACACACTGTATATTTGTCAAAAAAAAATTGCCTTTTTACACCTTTTAAAAAAATATATAATACTGTGGATTTACTTTTATAAACAACGAAAAAATTCCCAATATTCATAATACACATCGAAAATTTGGCAGCAGGCCATGCAAACAAATCAGTTAACAGTTTTTTATTGACTAAATTATTATAGTGGTGCTTACGTTATGAATTTTAAAATTGAATATTGCTATTTCATTTAAATATGTTTTTCTTTCGTTACATAAATCTAGGTTTGTAGCACTTACACGAGCAACAATATTAAATCGTAAATATGTAGTTTAAATTATTTTTATTTTATTTATTGTTATCATAATGTATTTAGTTTATTTATTCAGAAAAATTTAAAACAAAAAGTATATTGCTTTGGGTTAAGAAGTTAAAAACCATTTTTTCCCAATGAGCCGTCTACATGTCTGGTGACACTGCAGCCTGAAGGCTTATTGTACCAAACTCCCGTTTTATTGTACCCATTCCAGTACCCTAGTTCCTTAAAGAATGCAGTATAGGTATGTTGGCTGCGTACTATATGTTTCAATTTCCGGGGCACTCTAATCCCCGAAGATTGCCTGTCTTTTGTGATCCAATGCCTCACACTCCGACAGTATGTGGGTTACTGTTTCGGTCTCTGCTCCGCACAATATGCAGTCCAGATTTCCGTTGTATAATCCAAATTTATTCAGATGTTCTTTCACTGGAGTATGTCCGGTGAGGAAAACCGTGATTTTTACCCATTTTAAGTAGTCCTTTAGCTCTTTTTGAGCATGGTCGTCTCATGTATATTTTCTCATGCATGTGTTGGGTTAGCCTTTCCCAGTGCAGTCTTTGCTGATCCTTTACCTAGTTTTGTAACGACCTTCAGCAGGTACTCTTTGGCACTTGGCCCGACATATATCGTGGCTGATCTCCTTCTAGCCAGTTCGTCTGCGTTTTTATTGCCTCAAATTGCGCAATGCCCTGGCACCATATCAAACTCGTGTTGTGGCGCTCCGCCAGTTCCCTGAGTTCCTCGAGGCATTCTAGCACCAGCCAAGACGATACCTTGGGATTGAATAATGTACGAAGAGCTGCATGACTGTCCGTAAAAATGTTGATTGTACAATTTGTGCGTGGCCTTTGGTTGTTAATCCTGGTACATTGTAAAATCGCAAAAATTTCTGCTTGAAATATAGAGACGTGGTTTCTCAGTGGGAAAGTCAAACGAGTGTTTCCTATCTCACTGTAGAAACCTGCTCCTGACCCTTCTTCGGTCTTGGATCCTTCTAAGTGCCAGGTGTGACCTCGAAGAGAGTGTCTGAAATTTTCGTTTACCCAGTTCTCCCTTGGGTGTATTGTCATCTGAAAGGGTACGATTTGTGGGGTCATATAGTCTGTCCTTATATCCATTATGGGACTCCTTATGATATTTTTATTTCATTGTGTCCTGATCTAACTTTTGTGTTACTCAGGTTTTTTTAGTTTATACAGCTCCATTCTTGTCTCACCCTGTATCAATATATGCAGTGGCGGGAAGTCAAATAGGGTCTCCAAAGGTGTGCTTTTAATGCATCCCGCTATACCAAGGCAGGCTGGTATTAGTCCACCAGACAATGAATGCATATGTTATGGCTGGTTTTACCACAGTATTGTATATCCAGTGTATCAATTGTGGTCTCAGTCCCCAAGTTTTGCCATGTTCTGCAAGCTAGAATTATGGCTGTTCTCGCTTTTTCTATTACTTTGTCAAAATTATGGGTCCAGGTAAGTTTTAAGTCTAGTATAACCTCCAAATACTTAACCTTTTCCATCATTGTTATTTTAGTGCCTTAAAGAATAAGAGGACTCAGACTCTCTAGTTTTCTTCTTTTTGTGAATGGCACTATTCTGGATTTGGTTGGACTGATTTTTAAACCAACATCTTCCGTCCAAATAGCTACTATATTAAGAGACTATTTCATTCGCTCTCTGGCTCGGCTTTACGGTTTTTGCTTTTAAGCCTATCAGCTCGTTCACAACGAGTTCCAGAGTAGTGAAGATAATACTCCTCCCTGTAGTCATCCCCTTGGTACCCGCGCCGACAGGGTTTCACCCAAAAGTGTCGAGTGGATCACACGGTCTTTTAGCATGCAGCCTATCCATCTGCAGCATATTTCGTCAATCTGCCTATGACAAATCGCCCCTGTGATCACTTCAAAAGAGGTGTTGTCAATAGGGCCCTTTATATTCAGAAACGCTTCCAACAACACCTCTTTGTTTTCCAAAACTTACTCCAACCTTTGTACAAGGTTGTGGAGTGCCGTTTCCGTTGATAAACCTGCTGTGTATGCATATTGGGCCCTGTGTAGTGGTTTGTTTACCAAGACACCCCTCTTATATGCATATCTACTAATTTTTTAATTGTCTTTAGTACAAACGGCATAAGGCGCGCTCGTGGCTGCTCCGGTTGTATCGGCAAGCGTCGATCTCCGGAGTTAAGCAGTGAAGTGCGCGCCCATAACTTGGATGGGTGACCGGCGGCACACGGTGTTCTGCTCGGGAATGCGGACGGAGCAATAACCATCCAAGTTATGGAATGAATGGTGTGTGAATGGGAAGGAGTAGGGGTTAAGGTACAATAAGCCTTTAGGCTGCAGTGCACCACCTAGGGAGCGGTCGTCGGCCTGGGTGGGATGACCCCGAAAGGGTGAAAAAAAAACGGCATAAGACTTATCGCTCTTAGGGATTTTGCTTTATCTTCCCTGAGTTGCCAGGTTTAGGAAAAAAGACCACCCTAATGTGCCCCCAGACTTTTGGTATGTATCCCAATCCCAAACTTGCTCTGGTAATCGTACAAATCCCGTTGTATAGTACTTTATGTCTGATGGTACATCAATTATTTCGCAACCAGGAAAGTGCACTCCGAAAAGTTCTTTTAAGGTTTCCTTTCCGTTTTGTGTGTATCACCCCGTTCGTTTTCCTAAAAAGTTAATTGTTCTTTGAGGGTCCTTAAAAGGATTTTTGGAGCCGAGCACATTCTGGAGTCTGTTCTGGATAGTTCTGATTAGTTGGCTTTATTAAATTTCTTTCTGGTTTCGGCCCCCTAGTTTTGCGAGATCTTTATTCCACCAGAGTACATTCCTGTTGGATTTCCTTGCAATTTCGGGGCAGTTTTGGTTAAAGGCAGACAGGATTGCCGCTGTTCCGCTGCTAAGTCCGACCGTGTTACTTATCGACGTATTCACTTGTTCTAACCCATATATTAGGTCTGCTTGATATGTTTCCCAATAGGTTTTTCAAAGATTTCAAAAGGTTCAATAGGACTATGATCTGAAATTGTAAAGCTAATGTGCCTGTAGTCTGAGCAACTTACCTCAGCAGTCATCAGTTAGAAACCATAGTTTAACAAAAAAAATGTGTGGCATTAATTAAAAATGTCGGTAAATATAATATATAAATATGTGTTCTTGAAATAAAAATGTATAAAATAAAATAGGCAAATATGCTAACAATAAATTAAGAAAAGTATTTAATAAAACCTATTTACTAATTAAAAATTTTGCTCAACAAAGTGCTAGATTTAGGTGCTAGATTTAAACAACAAAAAACATTATTAGGTTTAAAAATAAAATTCAATTTTGAAAGTCGTGACATAAGCACAACTACAGTAATTAAGTCAATTAAAAAACTGGTAACTGATTTGTTTTGCAGGGCCTCCTACAAAATTTTGGATATGAAATATGAAAATTGGGAATTTTTTCGTTTTTATAAAAATAAACCCACAGTGTTACATTTTTTTTTTTAAATCTTGTAAAAACGCAAATTAATTTTTGACAAATAATTCCATTAAAAAATAAACAACATTGGTCAAAGTTACAAAAACAATAATATTTGGAAAAAAAACTGACTACGTTAATGCACTCTACAAAAAAAAATATATATAAAAATCAGTTTTTACCTTTTTGATACGTTATCAGCCAACTAAGATAAAAAAGGTACTAAAAAATGAAAAATTTTTAAAATTACTCTTTAGCTCAGAAACCAAGATTACTCTAACGCTGTGTTTATGGCATCATTCGTTTCACTAAAAGGTAGCCCGGGTTCGCGAAAACTGCAACCTTCTATCTTCAATACAAGTTTGCCAACTGAGTGAAGCCAGATGAAAGGAATGCGGAAAAAAAACTGAAGGTGCTTGTAAGATGTTGCCAGATTTTCATCCTACTGCTGTGAACCTATTTTACACTTTTTTAAATCTAATATTTCATATTTTATAAAGTACTAGTTTACACCTTGTTATTGATTTATTTTTAATTCCCTAAAGAGATTTTATTTTATTGCTCTATTTTCTTAGAGGAACCGATTATACTATGCTTTAATATTTATATCGTCCCTAAAATATTTTTACATTCTTAATTTCCGACAACAAGGCTTCCCTACCAAGATAGCCACTCAAATAATGTTTACTGATTGGTTGCCGCTGGAACGAGCCTCCAAAGAGGTGGAGCCTCGCATCAACATAGACGGCGAATGGTTTGGAATTTATTGTACTTACCCGGGTTTTTAAATATTTGTTTCTTAGTAACAATTTTTAGTAGTAGTGGTTTTGTGTGGGTATTATAACGTAGAAATTTAATTCAGTATTTTGATTTTGTATCGCATTAAAAAATAATTAAGGTAGGTATGTATGTAACTAAATAAAAAATTAAATAAATAAATCCGTTCTTTTTCAAGCTTTCACACTCATGCAATTTGCGCAAATTGACTTGTGCATACCATTTTGTGCAAATAAATTGGAGCATGTAAACGAAAATCCTTTACTTGACCAAGCTGGCTTGTGTAAAATCTGGATGGTCAGATAATTTGCATGCGGTTGGTGCAAATGTATGAACGTGTAAACGACATACAAATTTAAGACATGCGTAGTGAGTAAATAATAGTTGTATTGGCGTGATTTATTTATCATTTTCTGTTTGATGGGTCTTACTTATTATTTGTTATTTTTTGTGGTAATAATAATATAAGTAAAAAAAAGTTTCTTTTGGAATTTATTAAGCTCTATTCTATAATTAAATGAATATGAAAGTAAGTAGTAACACCAGTTCATGCTAACAATTCGTCGTCGTACACCATTGTTTACTGATAAAAATAATTAATAATTTTAAAAAACTAAAAAACACGCTTTTATATGCAACCGAACTAAAAATTAAAAAATAATTTTTCATTAAAAAAATATTTTCACTTCATAGTAAAAAGCGTGGGGTGCTTAATATATTAAATGTTATAATTATTATATTTGCCAATATCTATGATGGAAAAGTTATGAAAAAAATAGTAAAATGCACCCCACGCTTTTTAGTATGAAGTGAAAATATTTTTTTAATGAAAAATTATTTTTTAATTTTTAGTTCGGTTGCATATAAAAGCGTGTTTTTAGTTTTTAAAACTATTAATTATTTTTCATTTTTAGTTCGTTATATTGCACAAAATTCTTAATATAACAGTAAATTAGAACATACTATTTAATTAAGCAGCAAAAAGAAAATAACCAGCCCCTATGAAATGACAATGGTAGCAAATTTTAAAATTTGCAAAAGATTGCAACTCACTAAAAAATTTCTTCTTCATTAAGTAGCAAAGTTTCAAATTTTGCCAACAGATGGCAATCCAGGCAATGTTTGGACCGTTGCCAACATTTTGCAATCCACTAAAAAATTTCTTCTTCATTTAATAGCAAAGTTTGAAATTTTTCCAACAGATGGCATCCTAGGTGTTGTTTTTATAATGTAATGGAATTTTTTTCCTGGCGATTAAAAAAAAGATAAAGGGATACTGTTTGCAGATTATTGCATTGTCATGGGTCCTTAATACGTGTGCAAAGTTTTAAAGAAATCGAATAGCTGGAAGTTGGTTAAAATTAGGCTCAAAGATTCCGTTACATAGGCAGCCAGATGGATAGATTGATAGATAGATAGTTACAACCCAAGTTAATAAAAGCGTGTTAAAAATTGTGCAAATAGACTTTACTTTAAAACAAATGTAATAGTTTAGTCTAATTTTCGCAAATTGCATGAGCGAGAAAAAACACCTTTACGTAGACATTTCTTGTTGGTTATAAAAAAACTATTTTTACGCCAGTCAAAATTATGGAAAAAATCCTTTTTAAAAGGCAAAATTATCCATGGCCAATTCAGATAAATAATTGCCAATATCTATAGAGTTTGCGATGAGAAAGGAACAAATAATACTTTAAAACTGCCTCTAAAAAGAAAACTTGATCGCGTTTCCCTTTATGTAGAAGTTTCTATTAACAGTGTCCGAAGAATCCACAGGAAAGATAAAGAACGTCGAAAGGAAAAATTTTCGATTTTTTTTGCGTTAGTACATTCGGACTTTTATTATCTTTATTTATAAATATTCACACAACGTTTCGGATCCTATCTCTGTCCGTTTTTAAGAGTGTAAACTATAAAACGGTCAGAGATAGGACTACCAAAACGTTGTGTGAAATGTTATAAATAAAGACAGTGGCAGTCTAAAATGAATTTGGTGTCACTAATGCTATTAATTATATAACTGAGATGCTATTCTCATAACAATTAAAACTATTTAGATCTTGGCAATTTCCACTACATTTTTAAAAATAAATTATTGCTTACATATTTTTTATCATATTTAAACTGTTTAGCAATCATTTATTCGCACGCCTCTGATTAGAGTCAATAATGAACAGTAATATTTCCCCTGCCTTCTTGCGTCGTCTGGCTTGTTTCACTGGGCGAACTTTAATAACTGAGATATTTCGCTGTTTCAACTAAAATGGAACACTGGGACAGCTTGTAGAATGTGGCCGTATATATTTTGACCCATTTTAATTACGAACAACTTTAAAAACAAATAAAAATAATAATATGCAGTTTTTGCAGTTGTGAATTTTTATTAGTACGAAAAATAGCTCATGCTCTGATATAGCTCAACTTTGGTATTTTAAATAACATCCAAAATATATTCTTTAAGTGTAGTCTTTTCCTTGTAAAAAAATGTAGGTGCCATGTTTCAATCTCGTAACGTTCAGTTTTACCGTTTCTACAATTTGCAACTTCAGCACAGAAACTACGGACCTCCCCAAAAGCAACAGTTATTATAAGAAATAACGCATTTATTGACCTTTGAAAAATTTACTGCACAGCAGTTAATAATATTATTTAGCTATAAAAATTTTGGTATATACAGGGTGTCCCACCGGAAATTGCTGCGATCGATTTTTTAAAAAGTAGGCTTTAAAATTTTTTAAAAATGTTATACCCAATAAAGCATTATAAAGTCGGTGGGAGGCTTACATTTAAAATATTATGACAGTTCTACCACTTTCTGTTACATCAGTAGAGAAGGAACTTCTTTAGTGGACTGTATTGATATTTTTACAAAATTATTAAATGCTGAGTGGTGAAAAATAATCGTTAAAAATCATAACGACAAAACCTTTGAATGTCATTTTTTTTAAATAGAAACCCCTTTTTTTATTATGTCCTATCAACGATTTAAAATAAGTGAGGGTATGTATAAGCATGTCTAATCCAAAAATTTTAATTTTTAAAATATTAACAATTTAATATTAGTAGAAGAGCTAGTGAACCCTTCGAGTAACGTTAGACCTGGAAGGCTAAAAATTTGTACAGGGATGAGTCATAGCATGCTAGGTACGAAAATCCGGAGTTTCTCTATGAGAAGGGGTTTAGACATTAGCAAGACCGGCGATAGCTTTTGTCAGGAACGTGAGGGTGTGAGAATTACGATTTCGGTTGGCAGTTCTGTTCAAAGTTGGTAGCATTGTCAGCTGATTACAGAGTCGTGCCTTGTCGAAGCTTTGTTTGGTAAAAACTGTGGAGATTTAAACAAACATACATATATCCAAAAGTTAATGATAAGGAAGATACGGGGTGTTAAAGGGATATAAATATTTTTTATTTATGCATTTCGCTAATTTCTGATATGTTTTAAACATTTTAATAAAACTCGGTATCCAGAAGTTTTTAGCTATCAGCTATTTATATCTGAGCAGTTGTAATTATAGCTAATACGATGTTAATGAAGGTACATACTTTCGGATGCACTGAACAACTAAAACGTGAATACCTTTAAAACGGTTGTCAAGACCGATTTTTACTAAGTATACTTTTTTGTGCAGAAAGCATAGAGAAGCTTACTAGTTTACATACATACAGAGTAGTAACAAAAAATTGGGTAGTTTAGAGAATTTTAAATAGTGTACCCATCGCCCTCTAGTCTACGCACAAAAATTAATATTCGATCCGAAAAGCTAATGTTTAAAAACCCCGAGATACCGTTTTATTAAGATATTTAAAAAGGGGGAACAATTATCGAAATAAATTCACTTTTTCTTTTCACTATGACACTCCTCCCTTATTATAAACTTTTGGATATTAGGTATGTTTGGTTAAATCTTAATATTTTGGCAATTTCGATGGGCACAAGTACTTGCCAGGCAAACCGAAAGGTGTGTTAAACGAGATTACTATCAAGCCTGTTATTTTGTTAAGAAGTTTTTAACAATTTTTAAATTTTGCTAGGCTGTTTGGTTAAATAGAATAAAGATTTCTGATGTTTCATATTTTATGTAGCACATCTTGTTTAACCGGAAGTTATCCCAACTTTGCTATTTTAAATGGAACACCCTATATATATTTCTAAATAATAATTTTACAGGCAATTCCAAGAAAATACCTTACCACATGTTACCCTTATGTTATTGAGCTTTTGACAAAAAAGCGTTCAAAAATGTCATGTCAACCGCCATTCTTATCAATTTGTTTAAAAACAAATGATGCCAAAAAAAAGACTAATTCGCAAGACTCCACCGTAAATATACAATTTCCGTTTTTAACGGAAATGCCACAGAAATTGACGTTCGGCAATGAAAAACTTTAATAATTCAAATGGAAACCACTATCTTAAGCCATAAATTTAAACTTTACATTTAGGGTATAATCAACCTTACCTACCCTATCTCTAAGCCCAATAGTTTTTAAGATATTAATAGTTAAATGCTAGGATGTCTTAAAAATAAAAAGAAAATATATTTTTTAACGTTTCATCACTAATAACCTAAAAACTATTAGGTTAAGAGATAGGGTATAATCAACAAAAAAGTTAATAAATAAGTGTTAAGTTTAAATTTAAGGCCTAAGATAGTGGTTTTAATTTGAATTATTAAAGCTCTATATTGCAGAACGTCAATTTTTGTGGCACTTGTATTATTATGGTAAAAGGATATAAGGCTCATTAAATATGTGTAAAAAGTCGCATCAGACCTTTTTCGACATCATCTGTTTATTAACAAATCGATACTAATGGCGGTTAACATGACATTTTTAAACGCTATTTTGTCAAAAATTAATTAAGATAGGTATAACAAGTGGTACATGTATTTGCTTGTATAGAATTGATTTTTAGAAAAATTTAGAGGGTGTTTTATTTAAAATAGCGAAGTTGGGAGTACTTCCGGTTAAACCGGATATGCTACATAAAATCTGAAACACCAGGAATCCTTATTCTATCTAACCAAACATCGACCAAAATATAAAATTTATAAAATACTTCTTAAGAAAATAAAAGAATTGATAGTAATTTTTTAGAAAAATCCTAGAAAAATTTCAAGCTTACAGCTCCATTTTTGCATTTTCAAAAATATACAGGGTAATGATGTACACGGCTAATGCCTGCCAGGTGATGATTTTTGTACTTAGCAGGCTATAACTCATCACTATACAAATTTCCAGCCTTACATGTCTTACGTTACTCGAAGGGTTCACTAGGTCTGCGACTATTCCCTACCACTCTTAAATAAGACTAAGACTTTTTGTCATTTCTCGTTAAATAACAGAAATATAGAACTTCATTGGACCATGGGGTCACACAGAAATATTTGTCTGTCAAGGGGTTGGAACTGTCAAAACTGTCTGCCGACTATGGAAATATCTTCTAATAGGTACCCAAGTAACATATGTATATAAAATTTAGCTTTTACAAAATGACGAAAGTTATTTTTTAATTAGTTAACTTTTGGTACCTTGGTACCTAGTACCTGCCAAAGTCACTATGAGTCAAACTTCATTGTCTCCCATCACTTCAACTTATGTTGAGAGCATGCGCTGACAAACTTTCAGATTTAACAAAATACGAAGGTCTGCCGCTCACAGGCTCTTACTCTATAATGAAAATAGTAAACACCTAAAGATCTTTGTTTTTAACCTTTATCAAAAGAGCACAGAGACTTTTTTTTATTTGGTAATAGTTTTTTTAATTAAGAAGAACATTGGGGGAATATCGACATCTTGTATCAACCGGTAAAGGACAAAATAAACATTACACGAATATTTGCCAAAAAAAAAAAATAAATAAAAAGATAAATAAAAATTATACCCTTTTGTTTTTAACAAAAGAATATAACCTAATCCCTTAATTTTCGTAAAAAGTGTACATAGGTACGATAATTAAAAAAATAATAATTATTTTGTTTTCACTTTGTTAGGCAACTTTCCACGAATTATTAGAATGTTAATATAAAACGAAATTTTATAGAATGTTTTTACAAATTTATATTTCAATTCAGGTTTAGAACCATGAGGTTGTGAATAAAATATTATACCTAAGTAAACAGTTTCATCTCTTCTTGGCGATATATCTGTCTAGGGAGCTTGGCTGCTATGTTGGCTCTCGAAAATTAAAAATAAAAGACTTTTTACCTCGATCTTTGTATGTTACGTCATAGAAGTAGTCTTATTTGGTTTTAAATATTTTGAGGTTTATATATATATATATATATATATATATATATATATATATATATATATATATATATATATATATATATATATATATATATATATATATACCCTGCCCTTAAGGTAGCCCGTACGGGCTTAACTAGAACATTTAACTGTTAACCAAAGACAATTATAGTTTTACTAAACTATAATTCTCTTTGCTCTTAACTTAACGTCACTTCTATGAGTTTGTTCTTGTGATTCATTCTAAGTCTTTCTTATCCCACCTACCCTAGAATCTTTCTAGGGTAACTTTGTTATATGTCGCAGGCAAATGGTTATTTTAGTCAAATAAATTCTGCCTAGGCAAATGCATTTTGCCTGGGCAAATGGTGTATTTTCATTTTCAAATGCTATTTGTCCAGGCAAATGCTATTTGCCGAGTAAAATAGCATTAGATCATCTATTTGCCTAAACAATTTTTAGGCAAACGGAAATAGAAATATTTGCATAAACAGCCGTTCATGCAAACCTGTCACATTGGGGGTCATAGTTAGTTCCGGTTGGTTAAATATTTTTGTTTAACTCCTTTAATAATAGTAAAGCAAATTAAAAAAAAATTAACAAAAACCAACCATGACCGCCCCAATGTGATAATTTTGCATGACCGTCTGAAGCGCTTTGAACCAATCAAATTACAGGTGCTTTTGCTTTTTACTGTAGTCTGCAAAACACACTGTACGCCTAATATAGTAATAAATATATCACAGTCATTTGCCTAACAAGGACCATTGCAAATGCATTTACCTAGGCAATTTACTTTAAAATTAAAATTATTTCTATAAAGTCATTTGCTCAGACAGAAGGCATTTGCCTAGGCAGAAACAATTTACATGCCATATATATTTGATGATTAAACAGATACTCTTGACCCTAAACGTTTATTTTATGACCTAGAAACTGTTATTGTTTTAATTTTGGGCGTGTTTTGTTCAATACTCAAATTATTGAATAAATAAAAAAAATACTAAAAATTACATACCCCCAATACAAGCTGCTTACAATAATATAGAGGAAAGATGAAGTTCAGTTCAGTCCGAAAATAAGCTGTTACATGCAAAATTTTGCTTTACGTCCCTAGGGTGTGGAAAAAATTTTACCACAAATTCTTGAAGTTAAAATATGACGATTTAACCCAAATTACCTTATTCCAAAAGTGGATGATTTCAGAGATACAGGCTGTCAATAATTTATTTTTAATTGTTGTTTATTATTATTTTTTTAATAAATGTATTGTTACAATATTTAGCCAACAAGAATTCTGAAAGATGATAAATTAAAATCTGCAATCAATAGTTTTGTAAACGTGTCATCTGCGGTATCTTATACAAATTAAAAACCAAATCACTTTTTAGGTCCACGCGGTATGTGTCTTTTTAATAAAATATCATATTTTTTAACATTTTTTACATATAAAAAGGTATTCTTGGTAGAAATTGATTTGGGCAGCCGTTTTTAAATGACTGGATTTAAAAAAAAATAACTTCCTCTATGCCCAGGTTTAAGCTTAATTTTATTATTTGCCTTTTTTATCTATTTATTTATTTATTTTTTTAACGCACCTAAAATTATTATACCTAATATTTTAGTAAATACCCACCCATTGGCAACAAGTTCATCCCAAAATTTGTAAAAATATTTCTTTTTCATTTATTATGTTTTTTTTCTTGTAGACAGATCCCCCCACATCCAAATCCTAGCTACGCTTAACCTCTAACTCTTCATTTTACATAAAAAAACGCATTTTGTATTAGTAAACACTAGTTTAGTTAACATAAACTAACAATAATAAATTAAAACGTAAATTACGTACGTATTTTGTCACTTTGTGGACATGTATACACGTTTTATATGTTCAATAAATTTTAGCCTAATTTCTGGCTTCGCTTTAGGCCTTAATTGTTTAAAATACCTTTTTAACATGGTCATAATAAATTTTGTTTGGTCTAGTCCAGCCGCACACATTCTAATTTTTAATTGGACGATTAGACACGATTATCTGAAAATTAAATGATTTATGATATGTTTCTCATAATAACCAATCAGTCGACCTTCAGATAATCGTATCTGAGAATCGTCTCCGTAGTAGGATTTGAAAGTAGTAGTACGAGATTCGATTGGGAGGCGACCCCATCTGTTTACCGGATAAAAATTGTTTTATCCCAAAATATTTGTTTAACTAAGGCATCACCATAGGATTGCCTAAAAAAATATTTTAATATAAAAAAATAATCTCAAAACTTTTGACATTGTATAATGGCGACCTCTATTATATGCTAATGCTAGTCAATAAACTATATATTTTTAAATAATTCAGAATATACTAAAAAAATCCCACACCTTTATAAAATCAAAAAAAAACAAAACATTACTGGTATATTAGTATACTGTCATGTACGGTGTCTGACTGGGGATCATTTGGCTTACCGGGCAAAAGTTGAAAATGGCCCCCGGGTAGAAAAATATTTGGTACCTAGTTAGATTTAAAATTAAATTTTAATAATGAAATATACAGTCAACACAAAATGTCTTCGTATACCATTTACTTTACCATTACCAAATATATATATATATATATATATATATATATATATATATATATATATATATATATATATATATATATATATATATATTAAAGATTAGAGATTACCTTTTTAATGTTTTTCTTATTAATTTGGATATTTGGCTAATTGTATTACAAAAAGTACATTTTATGCTTTATTTGTTTGCAGGGAGATTAAATTTAAACAAAATATTATTTGGCTTTTCCCCAGAATAAAATTAAAAAGTTTATTTACCATTTTAAGAAAATTAAAACTTTTATATATTATAAAGAAATATTCTGCTTTTACACAATATAATAAAAGTTATGATTACTTTAAAAGAAATAAAATAATTAAATATTTAATATTAAGTTACTTACAATTCAAAGGTTTTAATCTATAAACAATGGTTCATTAGCATTCGGTTGAAATTATTTTAATCTAATAAAATAAAATCTTAACAAGACGCCAGCCGGGTCTGGCCCAATGGTTGCGTATCAAAAATATGGTAAATAGTTTACCAAAAATGTGGTAAACATTTTACCTAAATACTTACTGATAAACTTGTTCAAAAACTAAAAAAGTTTTTATAAAAATGCAATGTCTGATGGACATTTTAGAGTTTGACATTACTTTTTAAAAAATTGGCTGGTATAAGATACACCTATTATGTATCTTATTTCATTTTTTAATAAAAAAAAACTTTTTTCAGTTTTTTAACAAGTTTATTAGTAAGTTTTTAGGTAAACTATTTGCCCCATTTTTGAGACGCAACCATTGGCCCAGTTTCCGTCTGGCGTCTTGTTAGATTTTATTTTATTTTATTAGATTAAAATAATTTCAACCGAGAGCTTATGAACCTTTTTTATAGATTGAAACCTTTGTATTGTAAGTAACTTAATATTAAATATTTCATTATTTTATTTCTTTTAAAGTAATCATAAATTTTATTATATTGTGTAAAAGCAGGATAGTTCTTTATAATATAGAAAATTAATTTTCCTAAAATGTTAAATATACTTCTTAATTTTATTCTGGAGAAAAGCCAAATAATACTTTGTTTAAAAAGTACATACAATGTAAATGGTACTTAAAATGATGTATGAAAATTTTTGTGCTGACGTATGTATGCAGTAAGGGTTTAACTTTAAACTTGTAAACTTATTAACTTGAAGTAAAGCCTAAATTTTCTCTAGTATCGTCACTTTTTATTGGCCTTATTTTACATAATATGTATATTATTTATAATCTAGCAAATCTTGTAGGATCGCTAATCTTAGCTTTGTCTTTAAAATATTTAGTTTTGATATAGTAATCGCCCACAGTTTACATAACTGCAAGAAAATGTCAATACATTTTTATACACAATAGATCAAAATAAGTCAATACATGTAAATTGTACTTGTGTAATAAAAAATGTTTTTGGCGTTAAAGTCACATCATTTTTGTCTGAAATATTTTATTAACAATTAAAAGGTCTTATTTAAACTTATGTATGTTACCAGCAAAAAAATTCTATTCTGATATATCACATTCACATTACGAAAAAATATATATATATTTAAAAATTTTAAAAATTAATACTACTTCTATATTAACAACTATATTATTGCTATGTACAACAGAAAATGTAATTTAAACTATTGAATTTAAATATATTTCTAATATTTTTCTTACAATTTGCCCCCTAAACACCTGTATCAAAGTCCACGGTTTAAGTTTTTTGAATTTTTTGGCCGCCAATTTTTTAACATAAATTTCAATAGTGCTAAACAAACAAAACGAGAATATATTAAAAACCCGGCCCCTTACTGGTATTAAAATATGATTGCAAGAACAAACATTTCATTGCAAAATATAATTTAGAGAATATCAATAATTTCGGGCTTTTCAAAAGTTTTTAATATTTGATTTGTTTTATTACATACCGCAGATGGTTATTTCTAGACTTTTTTTATTCCATTCATTTTATACCTTTGGATTTATTTCTCACTTTACCTCTGTGCGTGGACCTCCAATGGCCCCAAGGGGTTGGTCCACCAGGCATTTGCCCGGTTGCCCGTGGCCCAGTCCGATACTGGCCTTGTAGAATAAAAAATAAAAATTGACACTATACAGGGTCACTCAAAAATTTCAAAACTCTTTTTATAAATTAGTCATAGCGTTGACCATAAGTCCTATGGCGATACGTTTGTTCGGTAAACAGATGGGTGAAGGTCGCTTTCTATTCAGATCTTATACTATAGGATGTGTGCCGACATGTATAATGACAACTAGGCGCAAAACACGCAAGGATACATTTTATTTAAAGCAGGTCGTTTTAACGACGATCATACAATTATTTTGGTTATAACTAGTATGTTTTGGGAATTGTTTTCCATTTTAACTTTAAAGAAGCCATATTCAGTAATGACGACAATTCCATTGAGGTAACACTGGGCAATATATTGCAGGCAACTCAAGATTTATTGTGGTATGCAGGTATGCGAATTTGTGGCCTAGTGTTGCTTCAATGGACTTGCTCTTTTAGGCTTCTATGCACGTAGTATTTTTACCTCGACAATTTTCCATATTATGACTTTTTTCGAAATATGTATTATCGTTTCCATGCTATCACCAAAATAAATATCACAATATTTCATATTTGAATACTGATGAATTAAGATGAAATCGTTTTTTTCTGGTTAGCTAATAAATTTATGTATAGTTCATTATACTTTGATATCTACTTAGTTAGTAGCTAGTGGTAATCACAAGAAAAAAAATTCATGACCTAATTTTTTGAATAATTTACGCAATTTATCGTACTGGCAAGTTTACAGTAACTTCCTTTCGAAAAAGTCGGAAATCTAATGATATGATGTACTTTAACTTTATTTTTATTTACAAACATGCCCTAAATTACAAATGAAAAATAAAGATTTATCTTTAAAAATAGGATAGATGGTACCATTTGGTGCCTGAGTAGGCTGGAGTCTAGGGCGGCAAATTTTTAGGGGCGACAAATTTAGTTCATAAATTGTTTATTTCAATTTAAAAAACATTGTAGGAGTAGAAAAATTAAAGTTAAGACTTTTTTAGTCCTCAAAAACTTTGAAAAAAAAACAATTTTTTGGCTTTTCAAAATTGTTCCATAACAAAAAGATTAAAGAATTAGAAACGGCAAAGTCAATTGCCTACGGGCCGTAAATCCGCCACTAAATTTATAAGTAAATATTAAATATTTAGTTCTTACTATAGTATTATGAAAATGTTTATGGGATTTTTTGATAAGTTGGCACATTTTAAAATGTTTTATTTACTCATAAAAGTATCATTTAAGAAATAATTAAAACATATCTGGGCCCGTGCTGTTCCTCGGCTATTTTCATTATTTGCAATAAGAATCTACAGACGCAGCTGGTAAATAAATTGTTGATATTTTTTTCTGGTTAGCTAATAAATTTATGTATAGTTCATTATAATTTGATATCTACTTAGTTAGTAGCTAGTGGTAATCAAAAGAAAAAAATAAATCATGACCTAATTTTTTGAATAATTTACGCAATTCATCGTACTGGCAAGTTTACAGTAACTTCCTTTCGAAAAAGTCGGAAATCTAATGATATGATGTACTTTAACTTTATTTTTATTTACAAACATGCCCTAAATTACAAATGAAAAATAAAGATTTATCTTTAAAAATAGGATAGATGGTACCATTTGGTGCCACTTTGAGATTTATACAGAGTTGGATTTACTAGCAGGCTGAGTAGGCTGGAGTCTAGGGCGGCAAATTTTTAGGGGAGACAAATTTAGTTCATAAATTGTTTATTTCAATTTAAAAACATTGTAGGAGTAGAAAAATTAAAGTTAAGACTTTTTTTAGTCGTCAAAAACTTTGAAAAAAAACAATTTTTTGGCTTTTCAAAATTGTTCCATAACAAAAAGATTAAAGAATTAGAAACGGCAAAGTCAATTGCCTACGGGCCGTAAATCCGCCACTAAATTTATAAGTAAATATTAAATATTTATTTCTTACTATAGTATTATGAAAATGTTTATGGGATTTTTTGATAAGTTGGCACATTTCATTTTAAAATGTTTTATTTACTCATAAAAAGTATCATTTAAGAAATAATTAAAACATATCTGGGCCCGTGCTGTTCCTCGGCTATTTTCATTATTTGTAATAAGAATCTACAGACGCAGCTGGTAAATAAATTGTTGATATTTTTTGAAAATCCTAATATTCTTTTAATGTTTTTAATATACACTACATAAATATTTTTGTAATTAAGTAAAAATTAAATAAATTTACAAAAAAACACCTAAAACGTGAATAAAATAGGCTCTTCTTCTTTTTAAAAATTTTTATTACATAAATATTTTAACAATCATAAGCAATATTTACAATACATAAATACTTCACGCTGAGCTATGCAGCTAGCACATAGACAGAGGAGCAAAAACGACCGGAGTCGCGGGCAGGATGTTTGCCAAGGGGTAAAACTGCTTATTTTAAATAGAATTTGTTTGATGTAACCACTTTCCGGCAAGTAACCTCACAGTGGTCTTCCGAGATTTATTTCTTAACCTAAGTTTTTAAAAAATTTAAAAGAGATTTTGCAATTTAAGATAGGATGCTGCTCTTTATGACATTGCTGGAAAAATGTGAAAAAACCAGCTTTATATTTAAGCAACGTAGAAAGTTTAACGACCTTAGAAAGGTTGTTAGTATTTTCTTTTAACTAGAGTTAGTGCAGTATTAGTTTAGCTTACTTAAAATTTAAAGAGGTTCATAGTAAAGGGATAGTTTATGGTAGATTGGTTTATGTTTAGTGACATGTTCCCCGTCAAACCGACTATCGGTTAGATGTGTGGTAAGCGTAGATGCATGAATTCTATTTCTGAAAAATTTGTCACTTATTGCGTGGACATATTCTTGTATTCTTTCTGTGTTGGTCATCTCATGTAGTTCTTGTATTCTGGTGTATCGCCCGGAGGATGTCACACCTCTGAGAATTTTATTTTGATAGATTTGTAGTCTCGAGAACTGTGTTGAGGACATAGAACACCATACTGGAGCTGCATAGCACACCGCAGGTCTAATTATTTATTTGTATATAAGGAGTTTATTAGCTGGAGATAGATGTGACCTAGGCGATAAAAGACGAGGCGTTAAAAACCGCTATGCATTCCAAGATTCTATTTGTTAGAACTGGTCAAATGGATGTTGCATCCTTATTGGTCCGAACATGACGGCTGAAAGCGCGGGCTTTTTTGAATAATTTAAGCTGATAAATTTTAAATAAAAATAACGTGCAAATAACTTGTATAGTTTAACTTAGAGTTTAAATGGCGTAAAAATATTTTATTTAAGTACCAATAGTCCGTTTTTTAATGTTTTTGTAATATTAGGTTTAAGGCACTCTAAAAATCACAAAGTTATTTGAAAATAGATATAATTTAGTAAACTAAGTGGGGAGTATATTATTTTATTTGCGACAGTACCTATTATAAAATGACAATATTTGTACAATTAATATTATGTTATGTTATAATGAGTAATTATTCTTATGATATGAAGTTTGTTTGCCTGCTTTCTTAATGTGATTTTGCTGATACATGAATTATTTAACTTTACAGAACCTTGACATTTTTGTTTCGCTTTCGATTAATAATGTTTTCTAAATTTTGTTCACCCTTTGACTTCCTTAAAAATAAGAAGTACTCACAATTATTGATACTCTTTCATTTTGCATCTTGTCTGTATTATTAAGATTGCATTAATGATTTTATTTGACTCTTAAGAATGTTGTTCTGTGACCACACAGAACTAAAAAAACACACAAGAAAAGCGCCAAAAGCCTTAACCTCAATAACGCAATAATCACGTGTAATTTTTGACCAATAAAATCATGGAATTCGTAGCGGTTTTTAACGCCTCGTGATAAAAGAGGGTATAGGCTTTGTGTGGCCGAAAAGACTTTTCTCAGAGTCGCTGTAGTGTGGGGTTTAAATGACAATCTTTCGTCTATTGTCACGCCCAGGTACTTGGCCTTTTTATCTGGTATGATAGGTGTTCTGTCTATAACAATGGGTTCTATAATGCGATGGTTAGTAAACTTTTTGGTCACTACAGTGCAGACCGTCTTATCTGCATTTATCAAGAATTTCCACCTGTCATAGTATGGCTTAAGATTGTTGATGTGCATTTGAACGTGGCGTTTGGCTACTTGGGCGTAGAATTATTGTGCATAAATGAGAGTATCATCTGCAAACAAGACAAGCTGGGTATTTGGGTAAGATGGTATGTCAGCCATGTATAGGTTATAAATTGTAGGAGAGAGGACGGTGCCCTGGGGGACTCCAGCAGAGAGCTGTCTAGGTTCCGACAAGGTGCCCTCCACCCTAACCTGTATTTTCCTTCCATTGATATAGGAGTGTATAAGTGAAATAATAAATAATGGTAGATTATGCACAACCAGAAGCTTGTAAAGCAGCCCGGAATGCCAAACAGTGTCAAAAGCTCTTTTGATGTCTAAAAGAAGCAGTACTGTGTTCATTCGTAGGTTATTTGCGTTTTGGGCATCCTGTACCACCCTTGCTAACTGTGGTGCTTGGTTGCAGTCCTTCAGTACACCCGAACTGCTCTGGTGGTAGCTTTAGATTGTATCCTTTAATTCTAGTAAGAATAGCCCTCTCGGCCACTTTTGAAGGTGCATCTTATAGCGTAATGGGCCTGTAGGAATTTGGGTTGGAAGGATCTTTGCCTGGCTTTAGTATAAGCACCACTATAGCTTTTTTCCAAGCCTCTGGAAAATGCTGTAAAATTATAGTTTTATTTATTAGGTGTGTGTATTGTACTATGGCTTTCATTGGCAGATTTTTAAGGACTATATTTGATATTTCGTCTGGTCCAGGACCCTTATTGTTAGTTAGGCGTTTAATTATTTGTATGATTTCTTTTGGTCTAAGAATAAGACGTGCGAGAACGCGAGGAGGAATGGGATATTTCTAAGCAGTAATCTCGCTGGCTATTCTAGAGATGTTGCGTTGCTCCTCATTTGCGTCTGGCGGGCAACTGCATACTTCTGCTAGATGGTCTGCCAGGACGTTGGCCTTTTCTAATGCAGATTGAACTGAAATAAAATAGGCCATGGCCACAACTGGTACAGCAGAAATATATAAAGGCTACTTTTGGCCAAGCCTATATTATACTGTTTTTGCCATAGTAGTTGGTAACTTATACGTATTAATTTGGTAGATTATTCACACGAACACAGGGTGATTCTTAACCCATATGCATAAATTTGGGAAATGATTGGTAAGGACATGACCGAAAATTAATAAGAAAAAGTTAGTTAAATGTCTTTACTTGAGAGGTACAATTCTTGGGACAAACTATAAGTTACTTTTAAAAAATGAACTACTAACTTATATATTGTATTGGGATCCCTATACCATGGTTTAATCACTATAAACCCTAATTGTAATTCTAACTGCATAAAATGAAAATCACAACCAAAAAGAGACACATTAGGTACCTACTAATGCCAAACATAAGCATCATAACATGTTTATTGATTTTTTTATAAAGAACAAAAAAATTAGCCAAATAATTTCACAAAGCTGTGTAAAAACTGTACCAAATTATTTCTAAAACAATAAAAACTTTACTAATTATTATTTGTCTTTTTAATTAGCGTTGTTTTATTTAATTTAAAATCCCTAACTTGAAATTTTTGACTTTTTTTTTTCATGTTTACTCATTGTTTGTCCTTAGTAATAATTTCCCAAGTTTATGCGTATAAGTTAGGAATCACCCTATATTATTTAATTATTATTGTACAAGGTGGTGCCTTTTTGTTATCCATGCAGGGTATTGCAGAAACTAAAAGAGAAAAACAAACCTGATTGCACATTCTCGATTTAGATTTTTGAAACAAATTCAGGGATGCAAGTAAAACAAGGCTAACTTGATTCGTTTTGAAGATACAGAGTGTTTTTTTAAATTTTTCCAATTTAGCTAGGAACTTTTAAATTATTTGTTATTACGGATAAAAAAATGTAAAGTTTTAGGGATTTTTAACCACGAATTTAGTGGCGTAGGTATCCATATTTTTTCATTGACTTTTAGTTCAAAGTTCCAACAGAAATCTAATTTTTATTTAATTAAAAACCCTGTGTATTTATCCCTAAAAAATACTTTTAAGAAAGCTTTCAAAACATACTACATTTTATACATACAATTTTTAGTAGTTTCGGAAATATGGCCATCCAAATCTAAAAATAGTAGGTATTTTATGATATGTTGTTTTATGCTGAAATTTTTAATACTAATAAAGAAAAACATATGGCACCCCTAAAGTTATTTCGGAAATTAAAACAGAAAATGTGCAAACCAATTTATTATTTTTTTGCTCTTTAAAATTTTAAACAAACAAGATACGTATATTTGATTTCTTTTGCAGTTTGGTTGAAGTTTTGGAAAGTGAAAACATTTTTTTTTTGCTTCTCTTCTTACAGCACCGATATTTTCGTCTTCAGTATTTAATAAATATATTTATAAATACCTAATTCTAGTAATCATCATTTGTATACTTTTTTCTTCAATATATTCTAATATTCTGTATTCGAATACTTTCTTTTCACGATATTCGTATTCGTATTCAAATACCGATTTTCATTCATCGACCCAACTCTGATTGGAGTGTCGTCGTATTGTATTTTTTAAGGTAAATTAAACATAAGTTATTATTAACCTAAATAACACAAAATATTTACTATGGCCAAAACTGGTGTCACTTTGGCCAAAATTAGTGCATTTACTAACACTTATTTCAATGTCCGTTGCAACGTGTTGGTTTTGTAAAAAAAAATAGTGTACATATAAAATTGGCTCTTACTTCTTATGACCACAAATAAATACATCAACTAAAATAAGATTTGATAAAGTAAAAACCAGTTATAAAGAAGCCACAGGGCGTCATACAAATAAAGACGGCAATTAACTATTTCCTTCTAAACGCGTCGTTTAAATAGTGTGCGAGCAACAAAAAGGGGAATAATTTAAAGGTGAGACAGAACTGATGACCGCCTGGATTCTTTACTACTGATATTTACTCTACGAGACTGTTGAGAAACTTAACACAACTTTAGATGGCTGTACGGCGGAGAGGGTATAAGAAGAAAAACATCATGTTTTAAGGACGTTTCCAACGAATAGTGCGACCATTGAATTCTTTAGAGGTGTCGAGACATCACAATTAATAAAGAGTATACCTACCTGATGCGAAAAAACCCGAAATTGAAATTATTAAACAATCGACAACTGGTAAAGTTCCTGATGAAAATGGGATGTATTATTATATATTATATATTATTAAATTAATGAATTTTGAGCTACAGCTTGATAAAAAAAAAATATAGTTTCAATAAACATTTTGGAGGTGCAAACAATATTTTTTGTACGACTGCAATTAATATACCAGCATTCTCTGCAGTTAGGTGAAAATTTCCCAGCTTTTACTGTTTCAAATTGTAATCAGTATACTTTTAAGATATGTTTAATTAAATAAATTGTTGTTTTACCAAAAAAATGGAGCCATATTAAATTTTGTTATTTTTTTATAAATTTATAAATGCGGGCGTTTTTGATACTTTTTTCCCTAGGGCATAAAAGTGTTATTTTACGCCCTCATAGATAAATGCGGGCGTTTTTGATATTTTTTTGCCCTAGTTGTGCTAGAAAAGTTAGGATGATATTTAATTAAACGTTCTCTAGAACGTCCGTCAGGATAGGACTTACATGTTAAATATGCGAATTTTAAACGTTTATACTTCGAAATTTAGTACCGCAAGGCCTATTAAAAACAAATTCCTTTGTATTATAGGTTTGTGTATTTGAAGTTTCAAAAAATTGTAAGAAAAGTGTTTTTGTACTTATATTAAGTAAAAATTTTAAAAAAATGAACTTCAGGAATTTTTTAAATACTCCGTATAAAGTATTAGTCAAATTTTAGACACACTTCATCATAATGTCAACATGTCCGTGTATTCTAAAATCTGAAGCAACTTGTAAATGTGAATTGAACTCACCAGGCTGCACATCTAAGTAAGAAATTTATATTTAGGTATATTTTTTTATAAGTTTTAGTATTTTAAAAAAACAACATATTTAGTATCTTTATAATTGAGTATTTTATCGATTAAAAATGACCTCAATAATATAAATAATATAATTGTCTTTCAATGTATTTATTGGTAGTACTAGGTATTTTAGGGAAAGTTAATTTAATAATAAGTAAGATAGTTAGTAAATGCCTAATCTATTTTTTTTTTAAATCTATACATGGTGTCTTTAAATGATCTGTACAAAATGCTACCACAAATTCCTTGGGTCAAAATCATAGTCAAAATACAACGATCTAACGCAATTTACTTTATTAGTACTACAAAATATGATCGTTTACAAGATGTAGAGTGTCAAACTTTCTATATTATTTTGTGTATATAAATATTCGTTTTAATAATGGAAATGTTTCTACAAAATGCTGTAGTTCAAGGTTTTTCAGAGCAGGAAATTAAAATATTTTCACGTCACGTCACCTGCAGTTCTTTTCTTAGGTTTAAAATGCCATTATCTTTTTTCCTTCATACATAGTTTATAGCTGTAGTAAAAAAATTATATTATTTAATATTTTGTGTTCCCAATATGTATTTGGTAAATATCAATACGAGTAACCGTTTTTATGGTATTTTAAATTAAACGTTTTATTTCACACAAAACTTTATTTGTATTTACTCACCCTTTATCTTAACCACCCAAATCTCTCTAAAAAGTCTGTACAAAAGGTGTTTTCCCCATTGGGGACCTCTCGTTTGGGCACCCAATAAAATTTTACCTGACCTGACTCTTTTTTTCTGGTTTGGTCCCCTGGACAAAATGCCTAATTATTTTTTCCTGTTTAGTACCCTAAAGGTGTGCATGTAATTTAATAATTTAGACAGATATGTTCATTTTAAGTTTGCATAAGCGATGTAATATGTATTTGCCAAATGCGAATTTGAATAAAACCCATGTGTAAAGACTCTTAAATCGGGGTCAGTCTTATTGCATTACAATAGTTCTGTTATTATAACAGAGTCGCCTTTCCCGCCCCCTTGACTTGGCGCCCCTCTTAGAAAAAAAAATAAATCTTAGAAAGCTATTGGACAGTAAAAATAAAGGTAATTTTAAAAAAATAAACAAATTATCAAGCATTCTAGAAGTAGGTAGTCATTTGTGGGCTCTACAGCCATTAATCTAAAGTATATAAATTAAATTTATAATTTTTAAATTAGAGCCTCTTGCTGGCACCATATAGTCCCCGTAGGCGTTAATGGGTTAAAATTAGCAATAGCCCAATTTTTTTCCACGACCGTTAAAAAAATGTTTTTTAAATTGTTAAATTAAGGTAAAGTACTCCATAAAGTGTTAAAAAAGTAACTTTTTTTAAAGTTCGAAGCTTTTTTCACACTTTAAATTAGTGTTTTGTTTCAGTGCCTACTACAATAAACTTAGATATCAACTTATGCAATTTAACAGTAAACGCGACATCACCTAAACCAAACGGTTAAGTCACCTTTGATTTCGTCATTATTTCTTTTAGTTCATGTGTCACTAGTTTTAAACTTTGACAGTTTGCAAATCAATTTAATAGAAATGATTGAAAATTAATAGTAATAATTTATTTAAATGACTGAGAAATTAAAAAGAAATTTATACTGTTTTAGTATTATTTCTACAAAAGTAAGTACATACAATTTTCTAAAATTAAATAATAAATGCATAGTTATGAAGAGGATAATTGTCTCTTAAAGCAAATAGTGAGGCTATGATTTGTTGTTGCAATATAATGGCTGTGCTGCAAAAATTAAAATAAATAAGTTTAGATAAAATTGTATGTTGGGAAAGTTTTATACGGTCGTGGAAAAAATATAGTATGTAACACATGCAGTGTCGTTTTTTACTCATGGGATTCGCACTGTATCCCATCCCCATCGTAAAAAAGTATCACTTTATGCACTTGTTACATAAATTACTATTTTAATAAAGTAGCTTGTCCAATTGAAAAGATGTTGCAGGTTTTAATAAAACATAAGTTAATTTTTTTAAATTAGGGAATAACAATTGCATAAGGAACTGCCAAAGAAAAATGCTTTATTAGGAGTAAGGTTTTTAGTTAAATTAAGTCTTGCTTAGGTATTATTTGATAGTCTTTTAAAAAAGCTAAAACATTTAAATATGTATTTCATTCTTGTATTTTATAAACGTAATACCAATAATTCTAGAAAAATTAAATAATCCATCAAATTGGGTGCCGTTTTTCAAACAAAAAAAATGTAACAAAAAGTAAAGCTGTTATTGTGTACAGGGACGCCGTCTAACCAGCAAAATATCAGTTCGGTAAAGCGGGGTACGCAAAAGTTGAATCTAGTATTTTTAGGCGGTTATTTGAAACACATTTGGTTTAAAAATAAAGGAATTTGCCTCTCCCGCCCCTAAGCCGTGGCTACGCCACTGAGTATTGATGCAGGGTCTGGTTAGTTCTGGTAAGCAACTCTTTTTTAATTACTTAATTAAACCCAAGACTAATACACACTTTATAAATCTACTTAAGAATTATATTCTTACCTTTGAGGTACCAAACAAGAAGAAATAATAATGCATTTTTGTCTAGGTGTCCAAACCAGAAAAAAAAGAGTACGTTTAGGTAAAATTTTATTAAGTGCCCAAAGATTCTCCAAACGGGAATAAACCGTACAAAATGCATTTACAAATATTTTATTCCAAAATAAAAGGATCCAAGGCAATTAACCTTAGTTAAATAGTTGATGGTTTGAGTGATAACAAGGTGTTAAGGTATCTATTTTATCTAATTTTTATATTAAATAAAACATGTAAAAAAATTAGTCAAACAGTATTATTGTATTAGAAGCCAAAAAATAAGTCCTAGCTACCAGATCGCACTAATCTTCTCATTAATCTCGGGTATTGATTAGATAAATAATAAAATCGTTGGGGGTAACGTATCCAGAGTAAATAATAAGATAAAAATGTCAAGTGGCCAACGATTTTATTATTTGTCTAACCCATATCCCAGATTGATAAGAAGATTGGTGCGATCTAGTAGAAGGAGTTACCGAATTATTTTTTAGCTTTTAGTAGGTACAATAAAACCGTTTAACATTATTTTTTTATTTTTTTATTTTTAAGTTTTTAGTTTTGTTGTAAGTTGATACTTCTTATTTTATTGAGTTTAATGCCTTTCTATAACTTACCAGAACTAACCAACGATTATAAATTGATGTAGTTGTGGCAAACCAAACAAGCCCTTTCATTTAATACGCATATTGAATTTGTAGTATGGTAATATACAGTGCTCTTCTAAAATCAGGACCTCCTTCTAACTTCTGATTTGTTTGGTATTATTTTATAAATATTTGAGGACTTTATCAGGACAAGATAAACCAAATTCAGGGCAAAAAATAACAAACGTAAATGTCAAGCTAAGAGTTGGGTGCCATTTTGAAAGAAATAATTAAATGGAAAGGGGGTTCCTGTGGCACAGCATTTTAAAGCTCCTGACGAGTACTTTATGACCCCAGAATATAAAGTAAATACCTTTACCTACTAGAAAATGGCGGCAAGACCCCTAATTTTTAATTAAAAAAAAAAGTTTTGTGTGCTTTGAAACGAATACATAAACAAGAAAAAACATAAAAAATAAACAACAATCTTTTTAAATTGTAAATAAAACTAGATTAAATTATTTTTATTCTTAATTTAGGCAAAAAAGTTAAAATTTTACCTAACTATACGCAAAACTTTGTAACCAATTTTTAATTTAATCGATAATTTAATGTAAATATATTTCAATCATAAGCAGTAAATCCAACCACACGCACACGAACGTTCTGTCCAAATAAGAATAAATCAATATATTTTATTTGCTTTCAACATAGTATATAATAGAAATAATATATTATTTTTCTAATAATCACTGCATTAAATTGGGTATATTATGTGAATTTTCACACTTATTTTAATAAAAAGCTATAAAATCGAGCGGTTATTTGCTAAATGTTGAAAGTTAAATTACTACAATATATTAAGTCACTAGTAATTTTCCTTTATATTTAGAAATCTTGTTGTAAATACATATAAATTTATTTTTGGTGTACAATAAAATTAATTGTCGTAAAATAAATATATATATTTTTTTGGAATGGTTTTTGGTATAAGTTGGTTAAAAATATTTTTATTAAAAAAATACACGGTGCCCAAATATATTTTGACCAATTCTGATTCCGTATAACTTTATAACAAAAAATCTAAGTAAGATGCGGTTTTCGCAGAAAGCCTTAAACCTTTAAAAGTTGTTTTTTACATATTTAGAAACAATTTTTAATTTTACAGGTACTTTACCCACACCAGTTTATCACCAGATGCTAGGGGTCTTAAGATGAACACTTTGGTAAAGATTTTTTTAATTTAAAATTTGCAAAACAAAATATTTTTGGAATAAATCCCCCTCCCCTAAAAAAGTTTTGATGATTCCGCAAAAAAAATTAATGGAAATAATTTTTGATACATTGGCGACCATACCCCTAGTCTAATACCGCTGTAGAAGACATAAAGTTATAGATAATGCCTTTATATTAACTGCTATCCTTAAATAATAGTAGTGTATAAGTTAGGTTCTAGTAAGTATTTCGTAGAAATAATAAGTAGAATAGTCTAGAGAAGTGTGATTGTTTCAAGAATTATGTGAAATAGTTAAATTAAGTATATAAGGCTGGAGTGAAGCCCAAGTCAGTTAGTTATTTGATGAAAGTAAGTTAGTAGAAAAGACATTTTATTTATTGACCTTGTGAATTTCTTGTTGGCTTATCTGTTGGTTTGAAAATACCTAATGCTTTATTTTACAATTCATGCGTGTTGTTAAATTAAATACACACCAAATAAGATACATATTTATTTACTATTCTGTCTAAAGCCCGTGAGCGGCAGACCTTCGTCATTTTGTAAAAAGGTGAAAGTTTGTCAGCACATTATCCCAACTATAGGTAGAAGCGATGGAAGACTATGAAGTTTAACTCATAGTGGCTTTGGCAAGGTTAATAAATTAAAACTTAACTTTTGTAATTTTGTAAAAGCTAAAAGTTTGTCAACGTATATTCCCAACATAGGTAGAAACGATGACAGTCTATAAAGTTAAACTCATAGTGGCTTTGGCAGGGTTAATAAATAACCTAACTTTTGTAATTTGTAAAACCTGAATTTTTATATTGTGTTACTTGGGTACCTATTAAAAGGATATTTCCGTAGTCGCCCATCAATTGTGACAGTTCAACTCCTTGGCAGACAAACATTTTTAGGTGGCTCAATGGTCCGAGGAAGTCCAATATTTCTGTATATTAACAAGATATAAAAAAAGTCTTATATTATAGGATTTAAAGGGTCTCCAAATAAGCATGTCCTAAAAATATTTTGATGTATACAGGGTACAAAAAAGTTATTGCTGTGAGGTTTTTTTTTAATTGCATATTTTCAAGATATGCCAATTTAGAAACTCTACAACTCTTTTATAATACTTTGTTTTATCTTGTTAAATAAAAGGAATATTGAACTTTATCGGATCATGCGCACAAAAATGTTTGTCTGCCAAGGAGTTGAAACTGTCAAAATCTCTCTAGCGGCTGGGGCTATATCTTCTAATGGTACCTCAAGTTACATAAATAAAATTTTGCTTTTACTAAATGACAAAAGTTATATTTTTAATTAAGTAACCTTTGGTACCTGGTTCCAGCCAAAGCCACTATGAGTCAAACTTCATAATCTACTATTGCTTCTACTTATGCATGCGCTGACAAACTTTCAGCTTTAACCCCTTTAGGACAGCACTATTTAATGCTTGCAGTGCCGTGTAGACGGAACTTTTGACAAGTTATATGGACTACTGGCATATATATAGGTGACATAATAATCAACAACAGTTCTTTAAATGTTTTATTTATTTTAACTAAAAACCAAAATCACATTCTAAATACATTAATAAGAAAGAAATAGGTATAAATAACATAAAAATATAAGCATATTAGGTTAATTTTTAAAATTCTTCTGTGTATGAAAATTTGAAAACATGGTACTACACACAGACCTACGTCGCAGTCCCCGCACATATATCGGGAAACCTTTCTATTTTTTTCACCTTCTTTGAAAGTGAACATCTTCACATAAGTCGGTATTCAAGTTTCCCATGATATTCACGCCACTCTTATCGCCACTTGGTATATATTCACTATCACTATCTAAAAATGTCTCCTTCTCGCTCTCAGACAACGAAATATTGTCCATTATTGTAGACATTATAAACACATCATAAAAGCCACTAAACACATTAAGACTAAAAATTAAGTATATTTTACTGGCACGTTCATGATATCGGATACTCGCCGAGTGTCGTATATATCTGCCACTGTCCGATATATAGTACGCTAGCCTGTACGACATTAAGTTAGGTTACGATATATGTACCAGTCGTTTATGTGGCATTTTAATAAAATAATTTCATGATGACATCTCTAACAGTTGTCTCTAGAATACGTTTATTATATTGTCATATATATCAGTAATCCGTCTGTGCGCCAAATTTCAACATGTCATATATATATATATATCGGTCAACCGAGTATTCGAATACATTTGTGTGTTTGGTATTCGGAATTCGACAGAATACTATTTTGCTCAGTATTCGGGATTCTGTATTCGAATATTTTAGAAGTATTCGACGAATATTTTTTTAAGTATTCGAATACCGTCGTTCCGAGTATTCGAATACCGAAAAGTGTAAGCAGTATCTGAATACTAAAATTGTCATGGTTTGAATAGCAAAAGGGAAGCAAAATAGAAAAAATAAAAGGTAAGGACCTTTTTTTTCTTGGTCTTGAATTTTGTCATTGGTTTTGTTTAGTAGTATTCGAATCTATTCGTTTCCACTATTCGAATACCGATTCCGGGTATTCATGTTTTCGAATACTTTTTTTGTTTCAAGTATCCAAATATTCGGTATTCGAATACTTTCTTCTTCCGGTATTCGTATTCGTATTCGAATACCAATTTTCAGTATTCTGCCCAACTCTGGACCAGTATTCCCAAAATTTAATTTCAAAATTCAAAAATGTTTGGTCTATTTATCCTCTTGTAACACCTATCCTGGGACACACTGTATTTGTTTAACTGCTAACATTTATTTTCTACTTCTATTTGATAATTAAGTTAAAATTATAGTAGAATTTTTCTGATTATTTACCTGGGTGTTTTTTATTATTATTATTATTTACCATGAGTAAAAAAATAATAATTCTCGTTAGGGAAATGGAGTAAATGAGAGAAATTTCTCAGGTCAGCAGTAAAAAATAATTTATTTGGAGTGCATAACTTTTAAGGATTTTGGTATCAGATTTTTGTAATAGTATTAATAGACCGGAGCGACCTAAGGGTACGTATGTCAACACACTGAATCCGAATTCAAGGTCAGTTAAAATATCGAGAAAAACCGAAAAATCGACAAAAATCGACAGTTTTAGTGATATAAAAACTTTTGTTAGACCAAACCAAGCATGATTTTTCGATCGGCTAAAATAATACAAACTTTAAATTTGAACGGGTGAATAAGCTTAGAAAATTAATGGTGGGGGAGCCCAAGAGATGGATTTCGGGATTAAGTACGGCGTGGCAGATTAATATACGGGAGGGTACCTTATACCCGGTTAAGTACCTCCACCAAATATGAGCACCGTGCAGGGCCGGATTTTAAGGTGTGGAGGCCTTGGGGCAATGAGCCTGTGGTGGCCCTCCCAAAATAAAAAAAAATGGAAGACAAAAAAAGGTCCTCATCGATACATTATGTTATTTTTATTAACTTTTTGGTGGACATCTTTCGTTCTGGGAGCCTCTAATTTGTGGGGACCGGATGCAATTGCCCTGCCTGCTTTCCTATAAATCTAGCCTTGGCCCCCGTATACAGGGCCGATCGTAAAAAACAAAAATATATCCATCAGAAATCTTAGAGCGCGTCAGATTAAGATAGGGTGAGTTAATTACATGCTAAATTATGCATATTCCACTAATCTGAAAATTTAGAAGCGACGTAAAGAAAGCGGAGGGCTACAAAGTTGTAAAAAATGTTATTTTGACATTTTCGACCGTGGTCATTTTTTTAAATAAAAAAAAATAATTCAAGGATAACGAAAAATATATATAATTCGATACGATCCGAACGATTTCTACAAGCAACTTCCCCCACCGATGGGTATACATTTTATAACAATTTTGCCTCTTATCATTTAAGCTTTGCAACCCAATAGGTTTATATGACCAGGGCCGTGTCTTCCGGGTAGTACAAGTGGTGCAAGATACCAGGGCTCAATGCTGAGGGAGCGGAAAATTGCGAAATAAAGGTTGGAAAGTTTTGAAATTAAGGGCGGTATTTAGGAAATAAACGTTTCAAATTTGAATTTAAAAACACTGGAACGGCCCTGTCTATGACGCTCGAGTTAATCCCCATTTACCATTGTGTGCATAAAACTCGTCCTTGAATTGGAGCAACAAATTGATTTAATTCATTAATCAGTTACATTTTTTAGAAGTTTTGTGCAGTTTTCTTACAAAAATTTTGCGTATATCCTCACTCTAACTGATCGGGCCGACTGCTGGTCAGCGACTGCTATCAATTTCTGATGGTAATCGTATTAGCAAAGCGACATCGTACTACTTTCGCCATCTGTTGGTCAGGGTAGGTACTAAAATTTTTTAGGGTACGCTAAAATCTCACTTGTGGGGTTCTATGGATTGGTATTCTTTGGTCAAACTGACCCTAAATTCAGACTTCTCAAAATACGTACCTTTACGTCAGTCAAATGCACATTCCATTTTTTTTGTGTACCGGTGTAATGGGTGAAATGGTTTAACAGCTAAAGTTTACATATGTGCTTTATTTTTTATTTCTAGTTCAGAAGCACAAGTAACCCCTGTAACTCCAACAATTCAGCATGCCGAAGGACCTCACTGGGAACCTAGGGCAGGTGTTTTGTATTACGTAGACACATTTAATGCTACGGCCTATAGATGGGATCCAAAGACTAATTCGGTGACAAGTCACAAGTTTGGTAAGTATTTGGAATAAACCATTTTTGTGTTTGATATTGACGTATCTGGTTCATTTAGCAAATAAATGTAGTTATCGCCAGATATAATCACTTTCGTTATCTTATAGACCTACGTATAATTTATATTAATAATTACTTGTATACCTGATTTAAATGACTATATTTACAAAACTAATTAAGTTAGATATAATTAGTTTGGTAATTTCTTATAGTGTAGGAGATAGCAACGTTTTAAAAAACTAATTTTAGGTCAGCTTATTTTTTGATATGGTGTTCTTTTTTTCTTCTGGATAGACCCTGGCTGTCTGATTGTGGTTGCGTTTATTAGTTCGCATTCTTCCTGTACAGGTAATAATCCAAGATTTTGAAAACATTTTAAGAAACCAAATTTTTAATTTCTTGTCTAAAGATAGGTTTACCAAACATCTTTTTTTTTTATTTGCCAGACACTTTTATCATTGCTAACTATATACAGTCGTCTCCATTTTAACTTCTGAACCGTTCGGTATATTTTGATTAAATTTGAAACGATAATATAATATGACCAAGGTTTGCATTTCTTGACATATCAGTGAAAGCTCTAAATAAGGTGACAGCTCTACATCTCAAGATCACAGCTGGGCGCCAACGCAACCGCTACCACCAGCCAGATAGCCGAGGATCTACCCGAAAGAGGAGGGAAAACAACATATTAAAAAATCGAGCAATCAAAAAATTCTCGTTTTTCCGACGTTGCTACCTCCCGGACTATAAAGGCTCTTTTAAAAATCTTTTTTATTTATTTTTTTAATTTTTCCTTGCGTATTAGTTTTACTTTAAAATATAATAGAGAGCTATAGGTGGTGCTGTAACGTCATGCGGTATTAACGTAAGCGTTATTATGACAGTTAAGTTATGCGCGATTCGATTTTTACCGTCGCTGGGTGGTAATAACGTTACCGCATGGAGTAATTTGCGGGCTGATAACGCCCGAATAGAACTGCCATGCGCACAATATTTTTCTCTGTTTATTTTTATATTTATACTTAAAGTTATATTATTTTTTTCGATGATTTGTACAAATATTTTTGTCATGGAGCCGCAGAGTAAAGTTAAACTACTAATCTTTGATAAAGCCTTGCTTTTTATTTTGGGATGAATATCGCAGATGGAAAAAAACGAAAAGGCTAAGGTTCTGGGCCGACAATGACCTGGCTTTACTAAGAGAATGTATTAGTTAAAATTCGTCTGGAAAAGTGGAAAAATGTACAGTAAAATGTGTTTGAAATAGTGAGAACAACTGTAGTATGCGCACAATAAATGATCATTTGTTTTTGATTTTGTAAATTCGCAGACAGGTATAATTAACCGTTCGTAATACGGATTCTTCCATATCTCTAAAAACAAACACCAAATACCGTATACGGTATTTAAATAGCGCCTTACGTAAATAACGAACGTAGGCGGTAACCAAAATACCAATATTTCTCTAATATCTGCTATCAATTTTATTTTTCAGCGTTTAAATGGTCTAGGCTTATTGGTTCAAAAAGACAAAAGGGTGGAAAATACTAAAAAATGCTGTACATATTACTACAATTAAAATTTATGGAGCCATGCCACAAAATAACTTATACAACGTGTCTACTTAAGTTCGCACCAACCGCACCATATGAAAAACTTTTTTATTGTAAATGTTAAAAGCCTAGTCCAGGCCTACATACATATACCGCAAACAAATAAATATTTAAAAACATTTGCCCGCAAACAATACATTAAAACATTTGTGTAGGTGATTTATTTTGATAATTAATAAGTTTAAACATACGTTGCAATTGAGTCCAGACCAAAGAAAAAATATTTCGCTGAGCAGTGAGGCAGTGGCGGACATTTGTGCTGAATACATATATTTTATGTCAAAGAAATGAAAACACAAACGTTAGTCGGTACGCGAACTTCTGCAAAATTGCATAGAATATTTTTCAAACTTACTAAGGGAGCAAAAATTAAATGATGGAGCTACATTTTCTTTACTGTCTGATGCACTAATATGCATTTTTGCAAGTCTTTTATTGACATCCACTTTTTTATTACGGTTTTTATAGTTTACATACTGTACTTCCCTTAAGCAAGACTGTATAAAAGACTGTGTTTATGTTGGAGCGGTTTTAGGCAAGGATAGCAGCGCTGCTCGACTTAAGCAGCCTTAAGCTGCGTCCAGACTTGCAACAATGAGCCAAACATCCGCTTAAACAAACCAACTTATTTTTGCGCTCCTTTGGTGCAAAAAACCGACAAGCTCTGAATGCGAAATCATTCCCCAAGCCCTTGGAACGACGGGAATTTTGTCCAGGTCCGCACTATGTGAGGCTATGTGGCGCGCTATTGGACGAGGCGAATTGTTGCAAGTCTGGACGCAGCATTATATTACTGTACCATAAAGGTAATTTTGCCAAACCGCGCTGCTTACCTTGTTTTTCGCCGCTCCAACATAAACACACCCTAGTCTTTAATGAAAGAAAGGATTTTTGGTTTCATATTTTAATAAGCTATTTGTATACACTAGGGATGCTCAGGCTTGAACTATCAGCGATCTACATGAGAAAAAAATAGCGGCAAGCGATCGACTAAGCAGGAAGACACATTTTTACCTTTAACACTTATTGTATACGAAAGAATACCACAGATATACTTTAAAAAACATGGTCCACTAGTACCGATTACTTACTTTTCAGATGTCCATGCATGGCACTGCATGTCTTCTCATGTCTTTCTCATAGGATGGCACGTATTTACTGAGTGCCAACCGCAAACATGACGACAGATGTTCGTCAGTTAGCCGATTGCGGTATTTTGATCTTATTATTTTTATTTCGGAAAACGCAGAGTGCTGTTAACTGCAGAACGGTTTGTTTTAGATGTGGATATTTTTCTTCACATAATAAAGACTACTATTTTGGGCTCTGGCTTTGAGGTGTATTTCTGAAATGATCTGCAATTCCTTGTTTTCGATAGAAGTCCAAGTCGAAGGATATGCGATATTTCAGAAGCAGTTTTTTCAACATCCACACAAGAAAATGGATATTTCATGAAAGTGGCAACAGTTTTTAATTTTTATAAATAAGAAAACCGTCTCTTAAACTCAATGAGAATATTTCTTAATTCTGTTTCGTACTTATTATAATTTTATACAATATTGTTCCTTGCTTTCAAATACTGAAAATTTGTCATATTCTTTTAATTCAGTTGATTAACCAGAACTATCGTGAACTATCACCATTAAATAATCGATAGTAGCTATTTTGCTGCCTTTATCAAGAATTTCTACATTTATATTATTAATTACTAATAATTTATTATTATTAACACATTGGTTTCTACCGTGATAGTTCTTATACGTGTAGACACCTCAATTTCATAATAGGAATATCGAGGTTACTATCATAAGAGCACTTTTACAAGAGCACTTTCACCGTGAAAACGAGGCTTAACATCTGTAAAAGCCTCGTTTTCACGGTAATAGTACTCTTGTGAAAGTGCTCTCATAATAGTAACTTGATAGTCGTATTATGAAATTAGAGTGTCCACACGTATAAAAGATTATCATGATAGTAATCAATAACAAGTTGGCTGAATCAGAGTTAATTGCTGCGGTATAGCTTCTGTTGTTGTTAAAATAATTAAAAAAAAACAGAAAAAATAAAAACGCCAAAGAAATATGGGTGGGAAAATGGATAGACAGGTGGTGCCTCAGCAACACATTTAAAAGAACTTGTTGTAGAAGATCCCAGAAGCTTTTTTAAATTTTTACGCATGAATTTCTATTTTTAGAAACATAATAGTTTTTAGGTTAGCAGTAAGATACAAAAAAATAATACTGTTTTTCGAATGCAAAGCAGCAAAGGTAAAACATCAAATACGAGCTCCCGTTCCAGTACCCATAGACTTCTTTATTTTCGTCACTTTTTCAATATATGTACATCTTATGCTCCTAATTTTCTGCCTAAGTTTTTTATTGTAGAAAGTCTAGCAGTGGGGGAACACCCCCTTAACTCACTCATTCACACACGATACAATTTTTCGATACTAATTCATCTCTATTCGATACTCGATCATAACAAATCAGCTTTGTTATGATCGAGTATTTTGATTAAATAGAGACGAATTATTAAAGTTCGGAGCCCAATATTCCTCGATTTCGAACAAAAATTGTAAATCGAATTGAGGGTCGTGATCCCACACCTAATAAGAGCAGCAGAATTTCTTTAGCATGGTCCCTATTCGCTCTGTTTTAAAATCGGGAGAGCTTTTTTCTACAAACATGAAATTCTTTTTAAAAATGTATTATGTCAAATTGCCTACGGGTCATTCTTACTTTCTTTGCAGTTTATAAAATTATTTGTTAGGTTATAAATATATAATATATAATTAAATATTCTAAAAATCACGTACCACGTAAAATTGATGATGATGATTATCATGAAAGTTACGCCGAACTATCTAGCGAGAAAGTGCGAAAGTACTATCGCGACAGCATATAGCTACTACCGGGTTCTTTACATGGTGATAGTTCACGATAGTTTATGTGACAGTCACTATCATAATAGCAACTATCGCGAAAACTATCACTGTGAAAACGAGGCTTAAGAAAGCCAATATATAGGGTCTTTTAATAAGACTGATAGTATTCTAAATGGAGATTTTTCGGTTTTTATCCATGTATTTCTAGGTATTACTACATTTTATATAGTGTGCAGTTTTGTGATGCAGCATCCGACTCCTCTCGATCAGGTGAAATTTTTAAAAAAATATTAGAACTTTAGAACCTCTTTGGTTAGTAGATTGATAAATGTGGTATAAATGTAGAATTATTTTTGCAATCGACCGTAAAACCTGTCGCGATCAACCCTTTGAGCACCCCTGGTATACACAATACGCACATTAGAGAATAAACCAAAACCACGAAATTACAGGCGCTACCGATGACCCAATTATGTAAACATTTGCCCCGAACGCGTCCAAACTTTCTTGTATAATGAGTATAAAAACACATGTTTCCCATTCTGGCAGGAAAAAAAAACTTTAAACACTTGTTTAAATATTTTTTAACAAACACATTTTGAACAGTTTTTGTACGAATGTTTTTATGTTTGCGGGCAAATGTATGTAAGTCTGGACTGGGCTTTACAAAAAAAAGGTTATTCTTTATAAAAGTTTTTCTTGGTCTACAACTCAAAATCCAATCATCAGATATTAATTTTTTGCAGTAATTTAGCTGGCATCTTAAAAAATATGAATTTTACATAAGAGGAAAGTACCTTTATTTTTCAGGTTATCGATTATTTTTATAAAATATGCACACTTGTACATTTTAAAGAAAACTTTTTATGTTTTATGCGTAAACGGTGAAAATATTTGTACATTAGTGCATGCTTACTTCGAAATGTAATATGGAAAGAATGCTTAAGAACTATCAAAACAGAAATACACAAAAGCGCTCGTTATCGCAAAATCGCAAAAATTTTTTTTTTAATTAACAAGTTTGCATATTTAAACATTATTTTTATTCCTAAACATCTTTTCTTTATAAAAATTTTCGATAAAAATAGAGGTATGTACTTTCTTCTTAAGCAAAAATTTTATTTTTGACATACCCCGTATACCACTAAAAAAATAATTTTTGATGAATACCTATATTTTAAGTTTTACACTATGCATTAAAAGAATACTTTTTTTTGTAAAATTAATATTAAAACATTTTTTTGTATCGTGCGAAGTTAAGTATATTTATCTATGGCCATGCTTTTAAAATTTAAGATATGGTTTTGACTTTTTTTAATAAGAATTATTCTAATGTAGGTATGTTCTTTATTAGCGAGGTAGATTCACGTATTAAAAAAATATTTTTTATGTGTTACAAAGATGGAACTCCTTTGGTCTTGGTCCCAGAAAATTGATTCTGTTTATTCACAGAATTGACCTTTGACCTTTGACCAAAATGGCAGATCACCAAAACAAACCCAATATAGAATAATGTATTCGGAAAAATTAAAAGAACAAAGTATTTTTATATACGTATTGTACCGTAGTATAAAAAAAATCATTTTTGAAACTAAAAATCTTTAAAGAAAAACGTTTTAAATAAATGATAGCCCTAATGAAACACAAATAATTTTAATTGTAATACAAAAGTAATAGCTAAAAAATAAAGCACAAAAATGCCATTTATAACTATTATTTATAACTAAAAATAATTTAAAAATAAATTTTGCAAAACAATAATGTATACATTTCCTAATATATTTAAAACCTTTAAGTATTCGCAACAAATTTAAAAACTATGTCACTGTGTAGTGCTACTTTTTCATAGATCCATTTAAAATAATGATTAACAAATTAACAAATTTATTATAATGGGTATTAACAAATTTATTAGAGCCTAGAGTATTGGTATTAGGCTATTGATTATGTACTTTAAAAAGGAACTAAAACGTTTATAGGGTTTTATTTTTTCATGTGTTCAATGATCCCCCAACCATTAGAAAACCCCAAAGTGCAACCATTTAAAGGGGTGCGTTTTTGAGAACGGGGTGAAAACAGTCCTTTTAGTTTTTTGAGGTTCGGTCGAAAACTTCCAACTTTTCCAGGTAGTAGTCAAGTAGAAAAGTTGCAGGAAATATGTTTTTTTATCAAATTATGCTTTAAGATTAACAAATTAACAAATTTATTATAATGGGTATTAACAAATTTATTAGAGCCTAGAGTATTGGTATTAGGCTATTGATTATGTACTTTAAAAGGAACTACAACGTTTATAGGGTTTTATTTTTTCATATGTTCAATGATCCCCCAACCATTAGAAAACCCCAAAGTGCAACCATTTAAAGGGGTGCGTTTTTGAAACGGGGTGAAAACAGTCCTTTTTAGTTTCTTGAGGTTCGGTCGAAAACTTCCAACTTTTTCCAGGTAGTAGTCAAGTAGAAAAGTTGCAGGAAATATGTTTTTTATCAAATTATGCTTTAATATATATATATATATATATATATATATATATATATATATATATATATATATATATATATATATTTTTATTTTTTCATATGTTCAATGATCCCCCAACCATTAAAAAACCCCAAAGTGCAACTATTTAAAGGGGTGCGTTTTGAGAACGGGGTGAAAACTTTTAGTTTCTTGAGGTTCGGTCGAAAACTTCCTACTTTTTCCAGGTAGTAGTCAAGTAAAAAGTTGCAGGAAATATGTTTTTTATCAAATTATGCTTTAAAATATATATGTATATATATATATATATATATATACATATTTTTTTGACGAATATATGCTTAAAGAACATGCGTTCGTTTACAAAAAAGAACCTTCATTCTTCCTTTACCAAATGGTGCTAGGTAGAAGTCTTTATAAAGTTTTCCGCTCACACCATTTTTCGGCAATTTTATCTATTTTTCGCAAACAATGTTCTGTAACTCTTATCTACGTAGTTTTAGGTATGCGCAATGATATATTCTGTTAAAAGAGAAAATTACCTTTAAAACGGTCTATAGTACGAAGCTCTAAGAGTATTTATAGGAGATATGGTTCTTCAAGCTTTTCTACCTTCAATGATATCTAACCTTTACGTATATCTTTTTGATTTATCGTTATAACTGTTTTCCTTCTACAGTTAGGTATATATAATGTGAAATATAAAAGAAAGCCTATTACCTTATCTTTAAAATGGTTGTATTGTAAAAATGTTGAGGTTAATTTTAAACATAATATGGTTAATCAAAATGTCATACTGCAACGATTTTTGAAAATTTATACGTTATTTTTTTAATTTCTCGTTATAACTTTTTTCTTGTGCATTTCTTGTTAAGTTTAAAGAGAGAAAATAAAATCCACCTAATTGCATATTTTTAGCCCATTAAAGAAACATTGCGGCAACTTTTTCTTTTTGTTTTGCAAATATGTAACAACAACAGTAAATACCTATTTTAATAGGGTTTATATTAGGCCAAAACATTTTTACCAAATGTGTGTGTATTTAAATTTTTTAATATTATTCAAAAGTTTAACACCCTGCTTGTTAAGAACGAAACATTTGGGGGAGCCATGTTTATACTGGGTGGTCTGTCGCGTCGCCGAGCGGAACATAGGAAATCCCATGAAAATTTTAAGAGGTTTAATTATTGGTTCTCCTGTACATTTTACAGAACAAATTAAAAATAAAAATATTAATAATAATTTTTGAAGAGACCAATATGACAAATGCTCGTGCCAAGTTGCAAAAAGTTTTAATAAGCGAATCTTGAATTATTTAATTAATTGCAAAACTACCAAATTTTCGTTTCAGGTAAAACCAAACAGACATCTGTAAAATGAATGTTATCACTGACATGAGGAAAAGTGTCAATAAATCAGTGACAGTTAGTATTTGAAAGAAAATTATGTATTATTCAATCCACGAAAAAGCATCCATAATTAAGTGGCATTATGCGGAAAACAGTTTTAGGGCAGTATCTAAAATAATTTCAGTTTATATCCCCACCAAGCCCATTCTGTCCATTTCAACTATTAAACGTATTATCAGTAAGCTCGGGTTCAAAAGTACCGTAATAAATAATTGTAAATTTGCCAGTCAGGATACCGAAAATAGAGATGAAGAAATAGTAAACAGAGATCTCCATATTCAATTGAGTGTAAAGGAAAAAAATGCATTTTGTTTCAAAAATAATGAAAAAAGCCAAAATGCAAAAAAACACATAAGAACTTGATAAATATTTGTTTTACCGATGAATGTACATTCACCCTCAACAATGAACTAAATGTTCATAATTGCCGCTATTGGGTCCAAGAAACTAAACGTAGCTTTGTTTATACTCAAAAACAATATACCCTAAAAACAAATGTATTGGTGGAAATTATTGGACACCACTACCAGGTCACCTGATCTTTTACCGAATGGCTTCTTTCAGTGGGAATACCTAAAAAGTGTCATTTATAAAAGTGTAAAATTTAATAATGTAAACCAGCTACAAAAGACTATTTGTAATGTAATAAAATATCGCAATATTAACTTGGCAACGTTAGAAATGAATTTTATAATCGGTTGGGATATTGTCTAGCTGTTAATAGGGGGTTGTTTGAACATTTGAATAATTAATTTTTTATATAATTATCCATTATTTTCAATAAAATTGGTGTTATATTTTATTTTATTTTATTTTTCCACACCTAGTAAACTAATAAAAGTTCTGTATTCTCTTTTTCGGATCTATTTTCGATCTTTTGAGTTAAACATTTACAATTATTTATTGCAATGGCTTTGGACTCTAATTTACTAACAATACGTTCAATGGTTGAAATTGACGAGACAGGCTTGATGAGAAAATAAATTAAAATTATTTCAGATACTGCTTTTAGTTTAATTAAATTCTAGTATCATAAAACTATGTTTTTAATTATCGATAGTAATAATTATTGTGATTAGTTAAACCTAATTGTTACATTAAATAAAAGGTTTTAATAAAAAAATAATGTTAACGTGTTTTACTTTAAATGTAATTTTTGTATTTGGCTCTACATAAGATTCGATAAAGCCCTATAACAAATTGTTTGCTGTCTGTAGTTTACCTGAACCGATAATTTGGAAATTTTACAATTACCTTTAATTGAATTATTTAAAATTCGCTTATTTAAATTTTTTGAAACATGGCAGGAGGGTTTGTTAGATTGGTCTTTTCAAAAGTTATATTACATTTTTTGTAAAATGTACAGGGGAGCCAATCATTAACCCTCTTAAAATTTACATGGTACAATTTCCTTTATACAAAGTGTCCAGGAAGGTGAGGTCATAAATAATAGGGGTGATAGATAAGCCAAAATAACTTTAGTGCTTTATTTAAAAAGTTCCATCTCTCGGCAGATATTGACTTTTAAAGTTACAATTAAAATCCCTATTTCAACCATAACTGTTGCCATATTATAATATAATAACCTTACACTAATGCTTCAATAGGTTAACGGATGTTTAGTAAATGGGATAATACAGGGTGAAACAATTGTTCTTTTACATTGTTTGTATGCATTTTTGACACAAATGACAAATTTGACATTTGGCTTTGACCGTTTGATTTCTCCATTATTTCTGTACAAAAAGTTATACTTTATTTAAATCGATATCTTGGACAGTTTTTTATAAAATCGCATTTTAAATCCAGGCATACTAGCATTTTGTGTGTAATATATATATTTTTTAAATTTTTAAAATGTGGTTACCTTACCTTATAATTCAGACCTTGACTGATATTTTTACCATATTTTAATAATTTTCTTAAAAAAATGGAATATTGTCTTACATACAAAATGCTGGTATGTCTGGATTTAAAATGTGATTTTATAAAAAACGGTCCACGATATTAATTCAAATAAAGTATACCTTTCTGTTATAAAAATATTAAAGGAATCAAACGGTCATTGCAAAAATCAAATTTGTCGCTTGTGTTAAAAATGCATACATTAAATTAAAAAAGAACGTCTCACCCTGTATAATTCAGACTTACAGAACAGCCGTTTACCTATGAGAAAAAGCATTAGTAGAAGATTATTTAGTTGCATAAATATCATTGGTACTATGGCAACAGTTTTAAAGTTATAATTAAAATATATTTTTTTAATTCTAACTTTGAAGGTCAATCTTCCTAACGAAGTACGATAAAAAAATTTTATATGACGCACTAACATTACTTTGGCTTACTCTATCATCCCTATCATTTATGACCTTACGTTTCCGGACACCCTGTATTTTTGTATTTAGAATCTGTTCTTTAATTTTCTTAACAACATTCTGTAACCCCTGTATATTGTATATACTGCTTTTATTTCTTTTCAGAGGGAAGAAACTCAATAGGCACTATAATGTCAATAAAAGACAACCCAAATCAGTTTATTGTATCAGCTGACAGATATATTTATCATCTTCAATGGGATGGCCTCCAAAACGACACTGGAAAGGTTACGGAATTGTTAAAAATCGAGGAGGATAAGCCGAAAAATCAATTTAATGATGGAAAAACTGACGTCAATGGAAATATATGGTTAGGTAAGTTATGTACGTAATTTAGGCTAATCTTGACAATAAAGGGTATAATAAAGAGATTATACCTGGTAAGACAGAATGTTGTTAACCCCTTATTTTTTTATAGCTTCTAGGCGGAACCATAAAAATCTAACAGTTTTTAGGAGCATAAATTGAAACTTTTTTGATTTTTACAACCTTAAAATCACTTTTTGTTTAACCGAAACTTTTTCGTTTAAAATACAAGTGCCTATTTTTTTATTTACTAAAATAGTATATTACATAACAAGTATCAAAAGTGATATATTTTACACGAGTGGGAATGTTGTCGCACGATATGGCACGAGTCATGTACAATATTTTTCCTACGACCAAAAAATATATATATACCAAAAATCCTAAGTAAGTTTCTTTATATCATTAATTTAAACACAGACAAGATAATCTGACAAAAGCTTAGACGTACATCAATGTCAGTGCCATAAAATCCAAATAAAGAAATTACTTTTAATTGTACGTAGAAGCATGTAAGTATTTAGTATTTTTATTTGAGTTTCCTTAATAAAGTGAGTGCACTGTAATTTCTTTAATTAAGTTTTCAAATTGCGTAAAAACACCTAATCACTAAACAAAACTTACAGTCCCAAATGGATTAAATTAAATTTTAACTCTAATTTAATGGCACTTTCATTTTTATTTTACCAAATATTAGCCTTTTTTAACAAGGTATGATTTATTTAAAAAAATCGCCTGGCATTTTGTGGTTGGGTTAAAATTTATTATCGAGATCCCTACTTTGGCATTCAAAGCTTTAGACACTTTCATTGTTTAATGGGTTGCCTATTATTATTTAAAGCATTTGCTATAAAATAATATCTATAAATAAACTAATAAACCCTTAAACATAAAATAAAAATGAATATAATTTGAAAAAAGATACTGTGTGTTAGCACTGTTAACTCAAAACCTTTAGTTTGTTAAAAATATACCGTAAATATCTTTTCCTACGACCACTTGTGAAAATAGCAAATAGCACACTGATTTCATGCATAGAAAATGCGTTATATCACACTAGTGTTGCAAAGTACTTTACAGCACTAGTGTTGCAAAGTACTTTACAACACTGGTGTGATACATATTATGATGTCATTCTAAAAACTGCTATTGGTTTTGCAAGTGACATATTTATTGTAGTGACAGTAAAAAAACTTTTTATTTACCTTAAACGGTAGAACCCAAATTAGCGAAAATCATCTTATTTTATATTTATTAAAATTTACGAAAAAATAAAAACATAAACAAAAATATACATAACCACAAAAAACAACTTTCACTGACTGGCACAGTGTTGTGCATTTACAATTTTTATATTTATTATATTTTGTATTATAATGTATAGTTGGTTGCCTAAGCATGATTGTCATAAATTAATAAATCTAGTGACTCAGGCATTCGACTATTGGCGCGGTGATTAGCCGTGGTGGTACAGTTCTGTTAAGATGGCTAAATTGTACTTTTGTGTATTTTTGAATAGTTTACTTTTATGAAATATAGTTCTTAAAAGTGCATTAATGGCTTTTTATTGTTAGCACAACAATAATACATATTTTTTCTTAAAAATATGAGGAAAAACTGTTATTTTTACTTAGTTTTACATGTGATGTTCAGTTTCATTAACTCGTTTTACCAATTTTACCCCACCCAGCACCCCTTTTCACTCCCCGATCCCGTAAGTTTATTTACTGATATTTTTAAAAAACGGAATATTTTGGATATGCACCACTTACGTTTTATTTAGAAGAGTGTCTAAAATATGTAAGAATCGATAATTTTTAAAAACCCTTATAATAGCAGAAAACCGTATTAAACTATTAGCGTTATTACCTAACAAAACCATACAATTTTTATTAAGTGAGGGCCTTTTTAAATTCCAAAATGATAAAAGTTATATAATGCTTCTAGGTAGGTGATTTTCGATGTAAAAATATTGTCAAAACAGTATAATATAGCAGTGAGAAAAAGTATAAATCACACTAGTGTTGCAAAGTAAATATCACCCTAGTGTTGCAAAGTTCTCAATTGTTTTTTATTTTTTCTGAACAGACAAACTTTAATTTATTTATTTTTTGGTGAATAATTTGTGGTCGTAGGAAAAATAGTGTACAGTACTCGTGTGAAAATGACTTTCTTACACTCGTGGGTTTGTCGCACTCGGCTAACGCCTCGTGCTACAATATTCCCACTCGTGTGAAATTAGTCATTTTCCACACTTGTAATGTAATATACTATTAAACGGAAATTAAGCATTTGTCATATGCACTTTTCAACACGCGTGTGATATTTGTTTTCTAAAGAATCAAAGAGTGCGTCTTATGTCATTTTCATATGTGGTCGTGGAAAAAGGGTGTTTCCTTACTACGGTACGGTACTTAAAGGGGTGCTTTTTTACGTCTTTTCATAAATAAAAGTTTCTATAAACATATGTCCGGACTTGCTTTAATTCTGAGATACAGGACGTTTAAGTTTTCAAAAAAGTCGGTATCTTTTTTAATGATCATAGGAACCCTTTAACAGATTTGTAAAAATTGGGATATTTATTTAGTGTAATAAGGTGCTTGTAAAGCTTTGCCTAGATTAGGATTATTAGGTCCAGTGTCGTCTCAGTGGAAACCACATCAATTTTATTGTGCAAAAAAAATTTTTTCGACCGATTTTATTCTCTTGTATTTTCTTCGTATCTACCTTCATTTTCGAGAAAAACGCAACTTTAATTTATTCCAAAAGTATTTATAAACAACATAATATAAAAAGCAAAAATAAAAATAAAACCATTATTTGTCTTTAAATAAATAAGCAGTCGTGTATTTTATCAAAACTTGTAATTTTCCTTATTTACTAAAGTCAGAATTGTTTATTTTTTAATTTTTAAGTTTATCATATGCTGTTTAGGGCTACTTTTAGCATGACTTAAAGTGGCTCTATTTTTTTCTCGAAAACAAAAGAAGATAGATACGAAGAAAACACAAGAAACTAACAAGTTGCACCTAATAGAGAATTATTGCAAGTTGCCTTATTAAGCTCGGGTATTATTAATACCGGTCTTATTTAAATAGTGCTTGCACCCATAATTTAGAGTTATTGCAAATCATCTTGACAGAATAATTAACCTAAAAAGGGAAAAATTGTTGTTTTTCTTCATTGTTTTATGTTGTGGGGTTTTGTTTTACACAATTAGAGAATTACAAATACAAAACAAGACCAAAATAAGGCACGACCTAAAACCGACATAAATAAACCAAGGCACTATCCTTATTAAGGGAGTCCTTATCCCACCATGCCCCTACAGATGTCAAAATAAGGCCGATATTATTAGTGCCTGGCCTTATTTTAGTGTGCAATATTTCTCTATTATTTCTTAATCTGTAAAATGTAGAAAAACTTTATAAAAGTCAGTGGCGTACTTTTTCCTCATATTATTAACTGTAGCGCCCACTGAGACGCCACTGGGCCCTATTGCCTTAATCAAGGTAAAGCTTTACAAGTGCCTTATTACATTTAATAAGTGTACCAAATTTGATCCAAATCGATTTTAAGGTTTTAAGATATTTAATAAATACCGACTTTTTTAGAAACTTTAACGCCCTGTATCTCAGAAATAAAGGAAGCCTGGACATATTTTTATAGAAACTTGTTTTTATAAAAAGACATAGGAAATCAACCCCTTGAGTTTCGTACCGTAGTTAGAAAACGTCCTGTACATTTTTTGAAAATATATTTATTTGTGAACCTTGTAAATTTTAAAAGAGTTTTTTCCATAGATAAGTAAATAAACAAATATATTTCCCAAAAGACATAATAATACGGGGTGTTTCTTTTTAAATTAGTGGTCGAAGCTTACTTTTTAAAAAATTATGTACGGTAATTATTTCTTTTTTGAATTTATTTTTGCAAGGAAGGCTATAAATAAATTTTAAAAAATACATATTTGACCCTAGAAGTATTAATATAATCAATTTTTGTTAAAATTATTAAATCACTTACACTTGAATGAAATAAAGAAACATTAAATTTTTGTAAACATTTAAAATGAAAACACCCCCATTTTATACAGGGTGTAATTTAATTGATGGCTAAAAATACAGGGTATGATTCCTTGATTTATTTTAGAAAGAAAAGTTTTTACAAATATACGTCCTAAACGCCTTAACTTTTAAGATACAGAGTGTTAAAATTTAAAAAAAAAAATCAAAAGCATTTTTTAGTAAAAACTGTTATATTGGATATAAACCTTATTTAAATAAGTATTTATTATTTTTACGTAATTGCCTATTAAAAATTATAAAAACCTATTTTTTTAAAGAAAAAGATCCCGCAATGCTTCTTTTATGCTCTAAAAATATGCAACTAAATGATTTTTTTTCTTTAACTATACAAGATAGGAAAATAATTAAGTGACATAAAATCAGTATTTTTATTTGCTTAATCTAAAGAAAAACAGAAATTTTACACACCTTAACACAGTCAGTAGCGTACCGTTTTTTTGTTGGAAACATTTCTTCAGTTGCATCTCGACTAGACTTATTAAATGTAATTAAGTTAGTGATAAATTACCCCCTTAATTTCATTTATAATATTGCCAAATTAAAACAAAATTGGATATAGAATAGTTAGGATATTAAAAATAAAAGATTTTTTAAATTTTAACACTCTGTATCTCAATAGTTAAAAGGTTTGGGACATATGTTTATATAAACTTTTCTTTCCAAAATAAGCTAAGGAATCATAACCTATATTTTTATCCATCAATTAAATTACACCCTGTATAAATATCTATATAAAATTCCTTTCTCATGGTATAGAATACCATATTAATAATTTATAAAATGACGACCACACACAATTTCTCCATGACATCCGAATCTCGATGAATAAATGATATTAAAAATAAACAATATGTATATCATAAAAAAAAAGTGTAAAATTGAAACATAAAACAAATAAAATGATGAATACTATGAATTCTCTCTTATCATTTATATTAATAACTGAAAAAACGAAATATAATTGTTTTAATAAAGAAAATAAGGTATGGCATTGAAAGTAAACCCGCCTTAATTTTAGTTTTTACAACCTACTAGGCAAAATAATTTTTAAAGCAAAAAATGTACGTGCGGTACTTGATTTTTTAAAGTAATCTTCGACCGCCTTTTTAAAACGGAGAGCCCTGTATATTATTAAAAAGAGAATTTCATAAAAAAAAACAAGTGTACAGGATTATTTATAGACTGGTATTGTTCTTATAACACTGTATAGAATTCAAGAAACTTAAAGAATTTAAAATAAAATTATATTTGAAAATTCTTATTTTCCAAGATACAGGGTGTTAAAGTTTTAAGAAAAAAGTGCATTGTTTATCATAACTTTCCACCACTTCAGATATTTGAAAATAAAATTGAATATTTTTTTACCATTATATTACATTTTTCTATAAAAGTTTAAAAACAAAATTGTTGTTTAAATACATGGAAAAACGGGGTTTTCAAAGGTCAAAATTAAATTTTGTGGGCCAGTTTAGCTTTAAATCACGAATTTTGTGCAAAAGAAGGGGAATATGGTAAAAATAGGGTAAGTTCAAATGCCAACTTTGATAATAGATATCTCGGTAAAAAAAACATCGCCGCCAAAAAATGTTTTCAGATTCGTGATCAGCGCCCAAAAAACCCCGTATACCAAATTTAATCAAAATCGGAGTAGCGGCCGGTTTCTATTACAAAACATTTTTGAGGTTTTAATTATGCTAAGCAAATTTTAACTAATTGCCCTCTAAAGATAAGGAAAAAATCAATATGGACTCCATAAACTTAGGACATTTATCTTAATTTAATCCCAAAGGAATCATTGAAATTTATCTTCTTTAAATATTAAGAATTAAGTTCTGGTTAGCAATTAATTTACTTTAATTAGCTTTGGAAGGATTTTACCAAAATAAATTTAGAAGAAAAAATGGTATAATTTAAAGTATAAATATGACTTTATTACTTTTTTAACTTATATAGAAATGGTTTTTGATAAATATTTTTAATATATCCAAGAACGATCGTGCGAAGTTCGAAGCCTTTTCAGTTGGACCGCAAAGGGATGCATTCGTGCAGCACTATGAGTTTCTCTGTTGGGAGTTGCAAGTGGAGGGACTATACTGGATAATTATTTAAAGTAAAAGCCGTGAAAGTATCTATAAAAGAGCGATAGATCTTCTACAGCTCGACGATGGAAAAGAGAAAAAGTTCTTCAGTAAGTAGAGGGTCATGCTAAAGGTTGTGGGGAACGCCTTTCCTCAGACATGAGAACAATATTCCAGGGAGGGTCGAATTTGAGATACATACAAATGGTATGAATTTCAAGGTAAAAAAATACTTTTGGCTCGAAAGGGAAATCCAAGCTTTATTAAAGCAGCCGTGGCTATAGATACACTGTGTTTATGCCAGTTAAGGTTATTCTCAAATGTAACGCCACACTCGCTCTGCAAAACCTGGCTACTCATCAGGGGCGCAACTAGGATTTTTATACTATTTTATTTAAAAACTGAGACATGGGACTCACACCAAAATTATACCAGATGCTACTGATTGATACAAGTTTTTGGTAAGCCCCCAGAGAAAATTAAAACTTTAAATAGGATCAAATTTTATCGACAAATCCTAAATTTCGCAAAAATATCTGCCTTTTTCTTGTAAATAGAAGCATTTGAAAGTCTCGCAGAAAAAAAGTGAAATTGTGAAATTTTTTTAAATGGCTAAAATTTTTTGAAAAATATAGATAATTTTTATAAAATGTTATATTTGCTTTATAAAATTTGATCTAATTCACGAAAAAAGATAAATAGGGAGTTTGCTTTTAAAAATTTTGATTTTGTCTGGGAAGCGAATCAAAAACTCACTTTTTTCGCAAATTCCAAAATTAAAATTTTCTTTACCAAATTGTTGCTTTTAGCATCAGTAGCATTTGGTATAAACTTAGTGTTAGTCCCGCGTATCGTTAAAAAAATAAAATCCTAGTTACGCGCTTGCCACTAATAAGCAAAAAGTAAGTGTTTTATGACTTTGTTCGCGACAAGGAACATGATTGAGGTCCTGTAAAAGAGATATCTGCTTTGCCCTGTGTTTATTTCTAAGTCAGGCTTAGAGATTGGTTTTCGAATCCGAAAGCTTAAGTGAAGGGTACATCGTCAGCAAAACTATGAATGGCATTGGTTGTGAAAGAGAGAAGGTCGTTGACGTGAAGAAGAAACAAAGTTACCGCCAGTACCGAACTCTGAGGTACTCCAACATTAATTTCGTGAAAGCTTGAAAAGTGGCCATCCACACTGACTGATATTCGGCAAGCCGCGCACTGAAATGGTAGGCAAGTGACGTGGGTGCTAGTTGATAGGTCAATGTCAAAAGCAATATTTAAAACGTACGTACCTAAATACAGAAGCGCACATAAAATTTGAGTTGCGGTGGAATGGTGATTGGGAAGTATATGGAGTCAGTTGGGCACCACTTGTCTCCAAAATGTTTAATTTTTAATAGTTTTAAAGACTTTATCCGCCACTAATTCACCACCTCGCTGCCACATCACTTGCTTGCCATTCAGTGCGCGCCTTGCCATAGAGAGATAACTAGAGAGCCAAGAAAAGAGGTTGGAATACTATAGGAGGGAAGTTTATGGAGAAGTGCGATATGCCAGACCTGATCGAAAACTTAATATATATAGAGCAAGGATCTAAGACTCACCTAGTAATTCAAGAGACTTTTTTACTTGGGTTTAAATATAATACAAAATATTACACAATAGCTATTGGATAATCTTAAAAAACATGTATTCTCTAGACCTATTATTTAAAAAAAAAACCTTCATTTAAATAAGTAAGCAAGGAATATATATTTGATTGACCTTAAATGGGAATTACCCTGCATATTATTTATTGTTTCATTTTTAGGTTAGTAATTATTGTAGCTATTTTGTTTAATTTTTAGGGACGTTAACCCGTGAAGCAGACCTTGGCGTATCACCACATGGAGGTAGCTTATACAGATTTCAACCAAACAAAAAATTTGCGTATAACGAAAAAATTTCTAACGTAAGCATAAGTAATGGAATAACGTGGTCTAAGGATAACAAATATATGTTTTATATTGACAGTGACGAAAGAACTGTACAAAGATGGGAATTTTATAAGAACTGTGGAATAATAAGTAAGTACTAAAGAATAAAAATAGAAAATCAATCTTTTGACTAAGTAGTTAAACTTTCGGAAAAATATTTGAATTTCGACCAGTTGCGGCTCGCGGGTCTAAAAACAGGTGTAGTGCAGAAAGGGAAAAAAGCGCATTCCCCATTTTAGCAAAATTGAAAATACTCAACTATCAAAAGTCTAAGTAAAAAATCTTTATATCTAAACTTACCTAAATTTTATACACCAAATAAATCCTTCTATCTTTTAATGCAGCAAATTTATCAATTATATTTTCATAAAATGGTTAAGTTTTTATCAGTTCCTGTAGAAGCTCCTTTTAAATTGAAATATTGGCCAAAGATAAAAGTCTGTCTTGGGATATAGTGTTTCTTAAGGAAGTTTTTAAACGCTTAAGACAAGAAAAACTCCGTTCCACTGACACGCTTGTCGACAATATCGTTAAAATTAGCGAAAAAAGTTTATACGCCTCGGTCAAAATGTCTTTATTTGCGCCAACTTGTTTCACTAACTGCTGCAATGAAATATTTCTAAAACTTTTATTAGCAAATTTTAGGTCAAGTTTATTTTTGAGCCGCTGATTTTTTGGAAATGATTTGGCATATATCTCTAATAAATTTTGAAAAGAATTAGTGGGAAAAGTTTGGTTATACTGGCCAAACTTTGCAATCAGCAAGACAAAGAAATTGTAGTTTGTAACAGTCTTCGAATCTTACTATTTTATAGAGAAGTGCTTTGTACTGTCCTTCAATTTCAAAATCACTGTCGCTAATAATACTCAAACGGAAACAATCGAAATAATACGTGAAAACCAAGGAAACGACCAAAACCTATACTATCTTTTAAGGCTAGCGATTTACCAAGCAATACACCTGATACTCCCACCCACGATTCTGGCCACCGGCAAGTATAGCGTTTTCATGGCAACGGAGCGTCAAAGCGTAAGAGCCTGTTCAGATGAGGCGATTTGCGCGCGATTACACTCGCGCGATTAAATTTGTATTGTGTTCAGATACCGCGTTTTACGCGCGTTTCTACGCTGGGAGGGATTCAGACCATTTTCAGGTCAGTTAATTAACATGGACTTGGATACAGCGGTTGTGTTGTGGCTTGCATACCGTCGATGGAAACATCGTAAGCGAAGAGAAAGTCGACGATTTAACGTGCATCCAATTCTACGTGACAGAATGACGCATAGTATGTTTATAACATTATACCCAAAGCTCAGAGAACACAGTGAAAAATTTTTCTATTTCTTCCCAGTTCCTACGTTTTATAGCTCTATTGGAATAATCAGAAGATTCCATATCCCATATAGCTCCTCTTTTTCAACTTCGTCAATAAATAGTTCGGTATTGAAGTTATCACGCTCCATTTTTAACCAAATACGTCCACTCGCCACGGAATCGCGCGTAGTACTGGACGCAACAATGGGTGCCCGGGTATCTCAACTCGCGCGACGATCGCGCGTAAAACAAGTGGGTCGAGAGTCCCGCTCATTGCACGCGTTTTACGCGCGAGTGATTAAACGCGCAGCAGCATCTGGACGGGATATACGTAGCAATAGTATCTCGAGAACGCGCGATTGCCTACGCGCGAGTTCACTCGCGCGCAAATCGCCTTATCTGAACAGGCTCTAAACAAAACCCCGCATGAGGTGTATACTTCGGTCCGTTTATATTTGCAATACACTTGTCGCGTTGCCGAAAGAGGAGGAAAGCCACTCGCGCCAGCGGTTAATTTATATGCTAGATTTTTCATGGCGAATTTTACAAGTAAGGAATAGAAATGAGAAAAATGAATTGAATAATAGTAATATGTTTTTTTATGTTTTATTATTTATTTTTGGTGAAGTGGCACTTCACTTACTACACCTGAATAGCCGCCACTCCCAAACAGAAAAAACTTTCCATTGGACAATCCCCCATATAAGTAAAGCACGGGTCTCGCGATGCTTTACGTCTGCTCCACAGCTTAACCATTGTTTGGTAGTGTAGCCCAGCTAACCCAAGCAAGGTCAAGAAATAGTGTGGACGCATGCTTTACTTATATGGGGGATTGCTCAATGGAAAGTTTTTGCTGTTTGGGCTGATTTCGACCCAACACTTATTGTAAAAAAATAAGTAAATTTAATAGACAAAAATATATTTAAACAAAATTAAATCCTTTATTCTAACATTCCTGATTCCCGTTACCGAAAAATTGTCAAATATAAAGTGCATTTCAATTAAAGGCACACCCCGTTTTTTAAACAAACTTTCTTTAACCAGTTATAGAAAACAGCCTGAAACACGTAAATTTTTGTTTTAACTGGAACACATTTTTGTGACAAAATTTACTTGTTCTTGGTTATCCCCTTGTCTCTGCCTCTCTAACAGGAATATCAAAGAGTTCAATTGAAAGGGGAGGGGGTCTAATGATACCCTATTTTGAAGGGTTTTACATTTTGTCTATAATGATCTTAAGATTTTTAAAATCGATTTAGTAGTTTCCGATAAAATTTATTTCAAATACCGGGGTCCGTAGCCGGTGGCTCGTCCCAATTTCTTTTTATTGAGGTGCTTAATGCATATTGGTTCGAGCAGAGTGAACTGAAATGATCGTTTATCGTCCCACAGAGGACTAACTTGGGTAGAGCTGATGCTCTTATTTAGCCTATTGAACTTTTTTAATGTTTAAAATATCAAAATAAATCTTGGTACATAGGTATACCACGTAAGTGTGCATTGTTACACGAATTTAGTTGTTTTTTTATATTTCCGGTTTAGCCGAAAACTACTCTCTTTAAAAATAAGATACCCGGTATATTTTTACTAATTTGACATATAAGGCCTGTTCGTAGAGAAATCACAAACTAGTCAGCGCCAATCGGGTATTATTATTTAGTCAGGTGACCGATTGCCAACTGGTCACCAGACGTATTTGTAATATCTGATTGGCGCTGACTAGTTTGTGATTTCTCTACGAACAGACCTATAATGACCCGTGTGTCCGCCTAAGTTTTCTACATATAGGAAACTTTTTATCATTATTTTTACGAAAAAGGTATTCTTTATAAAAATTTTTGCATGGTCTTATACCTAAAATACACTCATTAAATATTCATTTTTTTAGTAGTTACGAGGTATCTTAAAAATGTGAATTTTGTTCAAGAGTGTAAAGTACCATTATTTTTAAAAATATCAAAAATTATTATTAAGAAAAAACATTTAAAATTAAAAATAACTCCAAAATGTGCAAGCTCGTTTATTTAGAAGAAAAAAGTTTTTCTTTAATTTTTATGCGAAAACGAGCGTTTCTGTGCCTTTCACTGTTTTGACAGCTTTCTTTAAATATTAAATTTTAAAATAATAATTTACAAATGTTCAAATTTAAATTTTTATCTTTTTATCATAAAAAACTAAAAAAATTTTTTTCTTGAAAATGAATGAGTTTGCATATTTAGGAGATATTTTTATTTATAAACATTGATTGCTTTTTAGGTTTTAGACCTTGCAGAACTATTTATAAAAAATAGCACTCGTGGTTTAGGGATTTCCATTCAAATTAGTAAAAATATACTAGGTATCTCCGGTTAGGGACCCTGGTTTTTAGAGTAAATATTCTCGAAAACTACTAAACCAATTTTTAAAAACTATAGAAATAAAAGGATTTTAAGATAAGGTATCACTTGGCTTCTCTCTCCATTTAATTTTTTTTTTAATTTGTGTAGGTCAGGGGCGGTGATAACCCTGACCAAGGTTGCTTAGTAAGTCGGGATTATACAGGGTAAAACTATTTTTTTGTTTATTGTATGTATTTTTCGCACATTGGATATTTTGCCTTGACCGTTTAAATCCTTTATATTTATTTTCTACAAAAAAGTTTATTATTAACATATTTTTATTATTGTTATTATTATTATTAGGGGTCTAAGTGTTAAAGCATAGAAATAAACCAATAATGTTGCAATAACAAGGCCTTTTACAGTCAATATACTGTATTTTCTTTAAGATAAAAATAAAATTTACCCTAAAGCATGTTTTTCTTTTTCTGATCATGGGATTTAATTGTAAGTTTATGTATTTTCCAATTTATTTCTATTTGGTGCACAGTAATTAGTCAATATACGATCATTTTTTTTGTCAGACACGTTTGTCAAATACAAAAATTTGTGTTGTTGGTGCGGTAGACTACTACTTGACCCAGGCACTATCAGGGTATGGATGCTTTAGAAAGTATGTTTATAATAGAAGAAGGGCTGAAAAGGAAAAATACAACAACTGCGACAACATAGATGATGCCGAACATACCCTATTCATCTGACCTAGATGAATGGAAGTTAGAAGATCATATACCGAGCAAACATACAACATACAACGTAACTTAATATAGGAAACCTGATGTTCAATCTGTGCACTTTGAAGGTCCCCTATGAAACAAGAAAAATAGATAGATAGTTTAAAAATTAAAATAATAAGATCAGCTTCTCCACTAAAGTACTACTCCTGGGGCAGTAATGAAATTTACTTAATGATAATAACACTTTTAAAACCTTTTAGGGTGGTTCCTTTTAACGAGTCTACCACGAATCATACCGCCATATGGAAGCGGCGCGTAAACCCAATCTTTCAATGTCAAATGTTTCGGGTGTCGAATCGGGCAAACTCGTCCCTTTTTTGTTCGACAAGTTTACCACAATGTTATGCACGCAATTTTTAAACATTGTGCCAAAAATCGTTAGAATTACAGTTACGAAACCCGCCCAATCCAATACCTAAACATATCAATGGGCCTAATGGTTTCATGACTGTAACATTTACAATTTTTGCAAAATGTTTAAAAGTTGCATGTAAGACAGTGTGGTAAACTTTTTCGTCAAAAAATAAAAACGTTTGCCAGGTCCGACACCCCAAACATTTGACATTGACAGGCTGGGTTAAAACGCCGCTATCATCTATGTCGGTATGAATATTCGTGGTAGACTCCTCAAAAGGAACTTCCCCAAAAAGGATTTAAAAGTGGTATTATCATGAAGTTTATTTCATTACTTACCCAGTGACTATACTGCAAAAGTATCCAGTGGTTAAATTGTAGCCTAAAGAGGAGAGGATTTTTTATCCGGTAAAAATCCAGCACGCCTTTTGGCACAGATGCCTTTCAAAGAGTTTTTTATCGACCTCTACAAAAAACAGATTTAAAGTCTGCCATTTGTATTTGTTAAATATCCACAGTTTGTATTTTTTTTAGAGAGTAAACACCTATATGTTCGACTTACACATGTGAAAAAAATAAAGCAAATGAACAGAATTTTGACAAAACCTAATTGGATGTCTGCAGTTGTTGTGAAATTAAATTTCTGTATTTGACAAACGTGTTTGACAAAAGATTTGATCGTTTACCATCTACATTATATTGACTTTTTTATTTTAGATAACAAAATAGTTTTGTTTGATCTAGCAAAACACCCAGAAATAGAAGGGATCCCAGATGGCATGACAAGTGATTTAGATGATAATTTATATGTTGCCATTTATGGGGGTTCTTCTGTAAGTGTATTTAATTTTAAGTTATTTTATAGACTTTATAAACAGTCTTAAAGAAAGATAAAATATTAAAATTCCAGTGCGTTTATTTTTTTATGAGATATTGCTAAGTTTTTATTTAAAAAAAATAAAAATATAGTATACAGGATAGGCCAAATAAACTTACACGCTTTTAAAGTAATAATAACTTTTATAGGTAGAAATGTTTTCTCTAGGTTTGCCAATTTTGGTTGAATAAATTTAGACAGGACCGGACTAACGGGACATTTTCCAAAATTCTGTATTTAACCTTGTTGCAAAAGAAATATGTTTGAGCTACAATTAAGCTAATACGTTTTTCTTTTAGATAAACTATGGAAAATGATTTGCCAACTATTTGAGGGTTTAGGAATTATTAATATTTTTAATAAATAGTGCTTCCCATAAAGCATGCATTTATCTCAATTTTAAAAAGAACTTTTTTAGTGTCCTTTAAAAATTAAAAATGTGAGGTAACCATGGTGACTGAGTTGGATGCTGACCAAACTTTACTGTAAATTTATTTAAAATAAACGTATTAGCCTAATTGTGGTTATTTTTTTAACGAAGTTTAATGCATCATTTGAGAAAAAGTTTCATAAGTCCAGTCCTGTCTAAATCTATTTGACCAAAATTGGCAATCCTAGAGAAAACATATTTACCCATTAGCCACTTAAAAAGGAAAAAATGGGCGCAACAGACAAAAAGTTATTATTAGTTATAAAGTGTGCAGGTTTAATTTGGCCCACACTGTATATTTTGGATAATAGTTAAAAAACAACAGCAAAGTATATGTCTTTTATCATACTACTTAAGTTTGCATCATATAAAAAAAATGTTATTATTAATTTAGGAAAAAAAGTTATTTTTATATATAAAAATATGAATTTTGCTTAAAACAAAAATACGTTAATTTGTTAATATATCATAAATTGTTGTAAAAATGTTTAAGATTAAAAACAGATTTTATATATGCAAACTGGTTTATTTAAAAGGAACATTTTTCCTGCGATAGGAAGCGTTTCTGTGACTATTCTTTGTTTTGACAGTTCTTAACCTTTCTTTGGAAATTATTTTTTAAAATAAGTATTACAAGATCCGAATAGATCACTTATCTGTTTACCGGATAAAAACTGTTTTATATTAAAGATGGTATTTAAACACAGTTATCGCCATAGGGTAGCCTAAAAAAATTAGGTCAAGGCCATATTTACTTTTTAAAAAAGGAACTGTTGACACATCCTGTATAATGGCAACCCCTATATTTTTAAATACGTACGTATGCTAGTTATTAAAATATATTTTTTTAAATAAAACAAAATGTAAAAGTTTTTTTTTGGTTAAAATTTAAAATGTATCTAAGCTTTATTAATAAAATAAAAGAAACAAAATGTACTTATAGATAAGTATCTACTGTCACGTACAAAAAAAAATGAAAATTGTCATTAAACAGGGTGACTCAAAAATTTTAAAACTTACTTTTTTTTAATTGGTCATGTCCTGGACCTAATTTTTTTAAGCAACCCCATGGCAATACCTTTGTTTAAATACTAAGTATCTTTAATACAAAGCAGTTTTTATTCGGTAAACAGATGGGTGAAGGTCGGCTCCTATTCGGATCTTAGACTATATGTGGTAGTCACAAACTTAAATTTTCATCGGTAACGCCTAAACATTTTTTTTTAATGAACAGGTTTGCATATTTAAATGTTAGTTTTAATCCTAAACTTTTTTATATAAAAAAATGATATAATGAAAATTAAAGGTACTTTTATTTTTAAGCAAAATAATTATTTTTTAACATACCTGATATACCACTGCACAAAATATGTAATAATTGCATTTTGGGTTTAAGACCATGCAGATTTTTTTGCAAAAAATAACTTTTATTTTCTAAAATTAATATTATAAAAGATTTCCATATGGTGCAAACCTAAGTAGACACGCTGTATATTCAAAGAAAATAAATTTTAAATAGCTTTATTTAAATTTGTGTAAACATTTATTTTAGCTCATAAACATGTTGCGCAATTTTATTTAAGTTTTAATTAAAAGGAAATATTCAAAAAATATAATAATATCCAAACTACTCAAAAAGTCAAAAACAAAAGAATATTTTTAGTAAAAATTTTATTTTAGAATCATACTTTGTTCAATATGTATTTTTAGGTTCTTAAAATTCATCCCTTGACAGGAGAACTTTTAGATACAATACATATACCAGCCAAATATGTTACTTCAGTAACTTTTGGAGGACAAAATCTAGAAATCCTGTTTGTAACTACTTCAAGATTAAAATCAACTGAATTAGAACTAAAAAATACTCCAGAAGCTGGTGCGGTATTTAAAGTAACTGGATTGAAAGCAACAGGATTACTTGCTCATGAACCCCAAATTTAAATTTATGTATTACTACGGACATACTAAATTTGAGTAAATAATTTTTAAATAAAATGTACTTGCCCTAATTAAAAAAATATTGATAAATATACATTTTTGCCATAACCTTAGAATAGTTTATTTGGGATTTATTAGTGTCCTATCAAAACAGGATATTTATCCAAAAACAACAATTAATCTTTGGCCCTATTCTTAGAAAAAATCTTGCAGTAATTATTTAAGTATTCTACGTCTACTACTGCAATACACAGGGTGTTTTACAACCCATTCGACAAACCTTAAAGGCTAATTTTACAATAAAAAATAAGAAAAAACTTTATATGAGCATATAAACGTGTTAGTTTTTCAACTTGTTAAAAATAAATAAAAAAAAATATTGTTTTTCGACGCCTCCTATACACTAGAAGACATTTTTATGCATGCAAAAAAAATCATTAAAATCGACGATGCATCCGGTTTGTAAACAATTACAAAATTCTAAATAGGACTCAAGTTAAAAGCACTTAAAATACGGGTAAATCTTTTAATTGAATTATCAAGCTAAATAAAATAATCCTTACTTTCCACAATTTCTTAAACTAAACACATATTTTTAAATTCCGTCACAATATTCTAAAAAACATACCTATCGTACCCTATGTAGTTGTAAAAATTAAAAATATAATAAAAAAGTGTATATCTTAGTCAAAGAAGTTGTAATTAATAGTTCGTAGTAGTACTAAATAAATTTATGCAAAAATAGGATTTTTATTTTGTTTTGTTTTTAAGTTATTTAAAAATAAGGTTTTGTTTAAATAGTGTCATCTTACAAAATAATAATTTAATTTATTTGCATAATTTTTTAAGTACTTAAATAAAAAGAGTTAATTTGACCGGCCTAGAAAGCAAGATGAATTTCTTTATGGTCGATTCAGAAATTTGCGTACTATATTGCATGTATTTAGGTAACAGATTTCTGTAGCGCGACCGTTATAGCGGAGGGTAGACTCAAAGTGCCAAGACTTTAAGACAGTGTTAAAGGAACGATTCTCGTTGATAAGATTACTACCGGGACTATTTGTACATTATCTTGCATCTATAGTGTTATATCTGGTGCGCCGAATCTACGTACTTGGCAAGTTAATTTTAAATTTTAATTTTTTTAGTATTTTACTTATACATTTATTAATTTCAAGCATTTTTGCTAACTAATAACTGAAATAACATAATAATTTTGGTATAACTTAAAATTAAGTGAAAAAATGTAAAATGTGCACTGTGGTTAAGAAACACCCTCTATATATTATTCTGTAACATTAAATCCAACTAACAACGAGCAATAATTAAAGATATGTTCTGTTTTGGATCGCCTAATTCTCAAAAACGAAACTAGACCGAAATTAAATTCTTTTAGATTCGTAATCAACGACCCAAAAAAACCCATATACCAAATTTCATTAAAATCGGCGATGCATCCGGTTTGTAAACAATTAAAAAGTTCTAAATATGACTCGACTTAAAAGCACTTAAAAAACGGGTAAATCTTTTAATAAATTTATCCAATTAAAGAAAATAATCCTTTCTTTCCATAATTTCTTAAACTAAACACATATTTTTTAAATTATGTAACAATATTGTAAAAAGCATATCTATCGTACCCTATGTAGTTGTAAAAATTTAAAAAATAATAAAAAAGTGCAAATCTTAGTCAAAAAGTTGTAATTAGTAGTTCGTAGTAGTACTTAATAAATTTATGCAAAAAAAAGATTTTTATTTTGTTTTTTTATGTTAACTAATAATAAGATTTTGAATAGTGTCATCTTAAAAATATATAATAAACAAAATAATAATTTTATTTATTGGCATAATTCTTTTAGGTACTTAAATAAAAGAGTCAATTTGACCGGCCTAGAAAGCAAGATGAATTTCTTTATGGTAGATTCAAAAATTTGCGTACTAAATTGCATGTATTTAGGTAACAGATTTCTGTAGCGCGACCGTTATAACGGAGGGTAGACTCAAAGTTACAAGACCTTTAGACAGTGTTAAAGGGATAATTCCCGTTAATGAGATAACTACTGGGACTATTTGTACATTATCTTGCATCTATCGTTGTTTTACCTGGTGAGCTGAATCTACGTACTTGGCAAGTTAATTTTAAATTGTAATTTTTGGAGTATTTTACTTAACAAAAAACGCAAAAACAAGTAATATTTATTAATTTCAAGTATGTTTGCTAACTGATAACTGAAATTACATAATAATTTTGGTATAACTTAAAATTAAGAAAAAAATTGTAAAATGTGCACTGTGGTTAAGAAACACCCTCTATATATTATTCTGTAACATTAAATTGAACTAACAACGAGCAATAATTAAAGATATGTTCTGTTTTGGATCGCCGGATTCTCAAAAACCAAACGAGACCGAAATGAAATTCTTTTAGATCTGTAATCAGCGACCCAAAAAAACCCCATATACCAAATTTCACTAAAATCGGCGATGCGTCCGGTTTGTAAACAGTAACCAAACTTCTAAATATGACTCGAGTTAAAAGCACTTAAAAACGGGTAAATCTTTTAATTAAATTATCAAACTAAAGGAAATACCCCTTACTTTCCACAATTTCTTAAACTAAACACATATTTTTAAATTCTGTAACAATATTGTAAAAACCATACCTATCGTACCCTATGTAGTTGTGAAAATTTAAAAAATAATAAAAAAGTGCATATCTTAGTCAAAGAAGTTGTAATTAGTAGTTCGTAGTAGTACTTAATAAATTTATGCAAAAACAGGATTTTTATTTTGGTATTTTTTAAGTTAACAAAAAATAGGATTTTCCTTTATAATAGTGTCATCTTCAAAAATATGTAATACACAAAATAATAATTTTATTTATTTGCATAAATTTTGTAAGTACCCAAATAAAAAGAGCTCCGCAAACCGAAAAATTCATAAATCAAATTATTAGGCTTTAATGCCGTAATTTTATTTATAGCAACATAAATTTAAAAAATACATATTTAAATGACAAGGGGGAAACTTATTAAAAAATCGACATATTTTTTCCTCCGCGGTTTTTTGTGTGTCTAACTTATGCCATTTAAAATATATATATATATATTTTTTGAAAATTTAAACTTAAACAAATATTATTTGCCATACTTTTTTTTCTTAGGTAAAATTACCAAAAGCTTAAAGCTCTTAGTATCATCGAATCATCATAGGTGAAATGATGGCCCCTTATAATTATTGGATTTAAAAATTATATATTTACATGACAAGAGCCCAAAAGTTTTTGTTCGATAAATAATAAATAGATACATAAACTGTTAGTAAAAAGGACCTTAAACTGGACGGGTTCAATTTAGTAGGTTTCTGAATTTTTAAAGTTTTCTCATTACCTACCACTACCCGGGAACAAGATATTTCTTAGTTGGAGTAGAATACATTTTTTCATTGCAGCTCGTTGTTTAGCGGTATTGTCAATTTCATCGACCTTGGAAGCAAGATGAATTTCTCTATATTAGATTTAGAAATTTTTGAACTATATGGCATGTATTAAAGTAACAACGGAGGGTAGACCCAAAGTGGCAAGACTTTTAGACAGTGTTAGAGGGACGATTACCGTTGATGAGATTACTACCGGGACTATTTGTACCATAGATTTGTACATTATCTTGCATCCATTGTTGTTTTATCTGGTGCGCCGAATCTATGTACTTGGCAAGTTAATTTTAAATTTTAATTTTTTGAGTATTTTAGAAAACGCAAAAACAAGTGATATTCATTAAATTCAAGTATGTTTGCTAACTAAAATGACATAATAATTTTGCTATAACTTAAAAATAAGAAAAAAATTGTAAAATGTAAACAAAATATTATAAATTGTTTATTTTATTCGTTAAACTGATAAAATATATAATGTATAGAACATTAAAATAAAATAATAAATTAAGTAAACAATTTTAAATTTATGTCAGAAATGTGACAACTCTTTTACAGTTATGAATAACACATAATTAAGACCCAAAAATTTTACTTTTTCAAATGATTTAATGTTTTTATTTTATCATTTTACTTTGGGTAAAAATTAAATTCTAAGTAGTTTAGTTTTTGATCGTACCGCAATTTTGCGATTTGTCGAACACCCTGTATATTGTAATGACTTGCGTTTTTAACAGTAAATAGTCGTTTTTTTTCGAAAAAATAGTGTATTATAAACAGAAAAAACTTTAGATTTTAGCTCTCAGTTTATTGTCTTTATTAGCTTTACGTCAGGAAACAACCTAACCTAAAGCTGAAAAATTTAGAACTTTTTTCCTTGTATAATAAACAACTATTTATACTTTTTAGGACTTAAGGAACGTATTTTAAATTACTTGTACTTATATAATTTTCGAGGAAGGTGCAAATTATTTTCACATGATCTGGGGCATGTGCTTTATATCTATTTAAAAATGCTTTATAGAATCAGGTATTTATAAAGAATTTATTGCATAACTCTTTTATGTGTACCTATTATAAAGATAGACAACTGTTACATTTTTTTATGCTATCAATTTAAACGTTTTTTGAGAAGTTTTTTTGTAATTTTTGTTGCAGATTTTAATATTCTAAATAATTAACTATTCTTTTTCTAATTTTTAAAAATATTTGAACAAGGTAACTTTTAAAATAAGGTATCACCTAATCTTATTTTCTATTTTTTAATCCGCAATTGGTCAAACAATTAAGAAAAGAAAATTGCACCAAACAAAATTATATTTAATTTTTTGACTATTCTTTAACCGAAAAAAATTCTTTACGTTTTTTAAAAACGAATATCTATTAAGTATTATCATTTAAATAATTGAAAATGAGCAATTAGGCCCAACTTTATCATTTGAATAATGTATGACAATATGAAAAATTTCACACTAGCTTTTTTATGCGATCCTTGCACTTTTTGTAGCAATTGTAGAGCAAGCGATTTGACAATTTTAAATTCCTAAACATTTTGTAAAATTCTTTACAAGGCGTATTTTCTTGTTTCTAATATCAAAAAATGTTTGCACTTTTACTGAAGGATATGGTTTTCATATAAACAGTACCCAGATCGGCCGGGTTTATTCTAATGTTACCACGATAACTAACTTAGCTGCAATACCTTAAGGTAGTTGTCGTGGTAACCTTGGAATTCACCAGGCCGATCTGGGTGCTGTTTATATGAAGATCATTACCCATAGAAGAAGAACAAAGTTTTTGGGGATTAAAAATAAGAAAATACACTTTGTTAAAAAATAAAAAATATATATTTATGAATTCAAAATTGTTAGTCGTGTTCGGTTAAAAAATAATTAAAAAATCAAATAAAATTTGATTTAAAGGACTTTTTTAATTTTTTTAACAATTTCTAAAAAATTTTAAAAAATCTGAGCAAGATACAAGCTAGCATCATGTATCGTTGTAATCAACATTTCATTCTAAACATAGTTCGGCAAAAAAAAAACATGAGAATAATTTTTAATACATAATTGTCCATACCTTCTACTCTATAATAAAAAAAAATAGAATATATATGAAAAACTAACGATTGGTATTTGCATTGTGTGCTAGACGCAAAAACCTCAAATATTCAGTACGTGGACATCTATCAGACAATAAATATTTTATTTGTTGGTTGCGATAAAACTTATGACCTTTTACGGAACAGCTACAGAGAGAGGGATATTAACAATGGTGTTTGTTTAAACTCTCCAGAGACATCGTTAGTTAAACTGCGTAAATGTCAACGCAACGTGACACAAACTTGAAAGCTTAATGCATTAAGGGATATTAATAGGTCCCTTTATTATTCGATAAATGAAAATGTACCATAATATTGATTAAACTATAGTTTAAGCACTTTATATTGATAAAAGCTATTAAGTATCTATAACTTTACCGACTTATTTTAAACTAACACATTTTTTATTATGATTACCATGGTAACTGAATGTTTAAACCACTAGGGGTGGTCCGGTAAACCGCGCCCACCTAAGCAAATTTAAATATTGTGAAGTTTAAATAACATACAGGGAGTCCCAACTCTATTTATACACAAAATTACTTCGCCCCTGTACAAGATACCCAAATAAACTTCAAATAGTTTTTTTTTATTCGGATACACTCTTTTATTGACAATAGTTAATATACAAGGTGTCTCAAAAACATAATTTTCAGTGTCAAGTGGGTCTTTTTAAAAGGTATATTTTATTTTATTTATTTACGGATACTCCATTTATTACGGAATTGCTCCATTTATTACGGAATAGTTCCTTTTAAGTAAAGGGCCAGTGTGTCGCCTAAGGCTATCTCGTACCCGGGTACCACGTCGGGCCATAAGGTAAGACTTGAACCACTAATCGTCGTTTTTTTCTCTTAATTTAATTAATTAATAATTAAATTTATTAACAATCCACTTTAAATCGAAAAATTTTTGAACCAGTTAATTGTAAATGTTAATTACATACATTTAATGGTGAGATTAATTAAATTTATTTTAATTTAAAATAAAACTTTATCTTTTTAAGACTCTACCAATGGGCGTAGATGCCCGATAGGTAGATGCCCCATAAAGACATGCTGAGTAAAGTATCATTACCTAAGAACAAATAAATATACAGGGTATTCAAACTTAAATCGGCACTATTGCTATCTTTTTTAATATGGTAGATACAAAGATAGTTAAAAAGTTAAGTTTTAGTATTTTGTTCTGCTTATTAAGGTGCTGCCAACAAAAAACAATTAATCATCGAGTTTTCCATTTATTGCAATTTTTTTAATGGCAGACCCTGTATATTAGATCACCATTTGAAAGATCTATCACCCACCTAAATTAAACAAAGCCGCTCATCAACTAAGATATATTTAACTATAAAATAAAACATTTTTAAATAAATTAAACCACATGACTTGATATCTAATATTTATTATAGGGTCAAGGCATTCAGATTCTTTTATACAATGAAATAATAGTGATAGAATTAAAACGTAAAACCCCTTTTAAAAAATATTTTTGTCATATTTTTTATTAAAATATTGTAGTAAAATTAAATTGTTGTTATTTTTAACAAAATTTTAAATAGAGCTAAATGCAAATATATGGTTTGGTGCCACCTTGGCCAGAGCAATTTTAGCAGTCTTACCGGATACCGCGCTTTTTCTTTAAAATTTCATTTTTCTTTAAAAACCTCACCAATCATAATATTTTTGTAATGCATAATAAAAAAAAAAACAATCACCTAGATTTTATTATATTAATATTGCAAATTAATATTTATGTATAGAAGTAACATTTGAACTTTCACAGAAGAAAAAATACATTCACACATTGACGACTAAAGGAATAAGCTAAGCTAAAATTTTAGCTTTATTGTTTGTATTGAGTGATAGAGATCAGACCGATTAGAGGTTGCGTTTAGAAACTATGATGGAGGACGGCGTTACCCACTGAGCGGTGCTTCACGGACCTTCCCTACATTTTTTGTTTAAGTTTTTTCTTAATTTAAAGTGCCCAAAGTATAATATGTACCGTAAAGGCTTTACACTTTTTTAAATAAATAAAACTTATTTACTTACTAAATTGCATTTTTCTTAGGTTTCAACCAACTGTACGACTTAACAATATTTCTTTGAGGTGGTAGACAATATTATGTTTTCAATAATACTACTTGCTTGGACTTCCATTGTCTTTTATTTGTAACTGATATACGACGTTTCGGATAGTGTCTATCTCCAATCGTTTTAAAGTGATAACTTAAACTACTTCTACGAAACAACGACCTATATACTATTCGTTGTTCACCGAAGCTTGACCGAGTTTGTACGGTTAAGCAGCCACATATTTGCTATGTTGATACTGGGCTTACTAAATACGTTCTTGTTGTTTAAAATTACAGCAGCTTTTTTGAATTTCCTCTTTTTATAGTGTTCTTCTTTGTGAATATTTTTTTAGCCTCCGACCACTGTATGTGGTGATGTTATGACCAAGCATGTTCGGCCCTTCTGATTACGACTTTTCACCTCGTTCCGTACTTTTTTATGTTCTCCTCTTCTAATGTCTAGTGGTCTCTTTTGTTTTCCCAACGTAAACTTTACCATTCACAGGTAATCTGGTAGATACAGTTGTTAGTATAAAAACTTCCTTACTGAGAAAACCAGAAGAGCTTTACCACCGCACAATACTAAACCTCCACATCTTTAAACTACCTAAAATTTACAAAAACAACATACCTTTAGGACCAATTACCAGCTCTAGAAATGCACCCACGACTGCTCTGGCAAAATACTATTTGGACATAATCAAACCATTAGTCTCTCTCGTGGCGCAGTGAACAGAGCGTTGATCTTCGAAGCCAGAAGTCTCCGGTTCGATTTCCAGCGGGGAGACATATTTAGATAGTAGTTATTTAAAAATAACGACCGTGGTGGCATTACCGCGTTATCTAAAAGGTGCTGTAAAATGCAAAATTGCATGTTTCAGTGCTTGGACAACGTTGACGGACAGGGGGAATGATGGGTTAAACATCTAATAACCCGACACCCACGGTACTCTGGTATTTTAGGCATAGGCCTTCGTGGGATGTCAAAAAGATAAAAAAATAGTCGGTAAGGACCAGACGATATCTTTGTAAGTTTTGATGTAGTGTACCAGTCGAAGAATCCTCAAGCATAATTCAAGCCAAACTTCGAGAAGATGACACGTTACCAGAACAAACCACACTGCCGCTGTATGGGGTAATGGAGCTATTGGGGCTATGCCTGCGTAGTTCCCACTTTCAAGTGAAAGATGGGTTTTATGCACAGGATGATGGACTACCGTTGGATTCATCGCTCTCTCCAGTGGTAGCAAACATTTATATAAAATAGTTAAAGGAAGGCAAATAAAACTGACTAATTAAACCTAAAGTTTAGCTGAGGTATCCTGATGATACTTTACTTGTAGGGACAAGTAATGACGAAGAACCGCAAAGCTTCCTTAAACATCTAAATGACCTTCGACCTAGTAAAAACTTGAAAATGGAGGAATAACAAAACTAGGCTCTATATTTCCTAGACGTTTTAGTTAAAAGACATAATGAACAAATTCAAACCTCGGTATACTTAAAACCTACTCACATTGGACAATATCTACACCAAAACTGTAATCACTCGAATGGAACTAAATAAGGAGTCATACGAAAGTTTTATGACCGCGCAGTTACCCTCTGGAATACTAAGGAATTTCTACAGAATGAGAAAACTAACTTTACTGGGATTCTAAACAAAATGGATACAATGAAAGGTTAATAAATAAAACAATAGAAAAATTTAAAAACAAGACAAAAATACCGACATGGACTCAACAAGACCAAACATTCATGACTATTTCGTATATTAAAGGAACTTTAAAAAGATCCGCAGAATTGCCAACAAGTACATTAAAACAGCATTTAAATCCCAGACTACTTTGGGACGTATTCTGACAAAGACGAGACAAAAAGACTCCTAGACATTAGAATAAGAGAACATTAAAAACATACGGAGCGAGGTGAAACGTCGAGATCGTGGGTGGCCGAACATGCTTGGTCAAAACATCACCACATCCAGTGGTCGGAGACCAAAAAAATTTTCACAAAGAAGAACACTGTAAAAGAGAAAATTTAAACAAGCTGCAAAAACCTATTTATTAGGCCTAGTATCGACATACCAAATACGTGGCAGCCGTTGCTTAACCGGAAAAAATCGGTTAAGATTATACAATAAATAACGGATAATATATAGGTCCTACGTAGAATGTAATAAAAACACAAATTTTACTTTGTTATTTTGTCACATATTTTATATTGCTTTTTGCGTTACTGCAGTTTCGACATACTATGTCATTTTCAAACGACTTTTTAAAAGTCTTTAAAAGTTTTAAAAAGTCGTTTGAAAATGACATAGTATGTCGAAACTGCAGTAACGCAAAAGCAATATAAAATATGTGACAAAATAACAAAGTAAAATTTGTGTTTTTATTACATTCTACGTAAAATGTATTGTCACAAAGTAACGGACTACTCAATAGATTCTTTATATAGGTCCTAGTTTCATAGAAGTATATATATAAGAAACATGTCAACATTTTATTAAAAATAAAATCTAAAATATCTTTTATCTTTTGCATTGATTTAAATCTTTAAATTGTTTTAAAATGTCACAAGGCTTTGAGAAAAATTAATATAAAAGTATGAAAATTGATCAAAACAAGATATGTCCACACTATATGGAAAACACGTTTGTATTAATTAATCTTATAAAAATTCTATAGTAATTTCTTCTGGTATATTACTGATATTGAAAGCAGAGATGTCTACCTGTTATTTTTTTTTCTAATTATTTTTTTTTCGACCACTGAACCACTTTTTGCGCAAATCGCAACTTAATTATTTTATTTGTTCCAGTTTTTCGTGACCAAAATGGGTTAAAATATAGTCGGACATCCTGTATTATAAATATACAACACAACAAAGGATATGTTTGTTGCCATAAAACGTATAACCTTTTTCTGACCAGCTACAGGCATAGGGATATTCGCTCTCGTGTTTGTTTAAACTCTCCAGAGACATCGTTAGTTAAACTACGTAAATGTCAACGCAAAGTGATACACATTTGAAACCTCAATGCATTAGGGGATATTAATGGGTCCCTTTAATGTATGATAAATGAAAATGTAGCATAATATTGATTTAACAATTACCTACCGTAGCTGCATTAAGTAATATTGTATTAAATTATGTATACAGTATGTCCGAAATCGGTAGGAAATGTATTGGGTCCTTACCCCTTAATAAAGCGCACCAATCTTTAAAAAACATCACCATTTGTTTAAAAAACGGTTTTCGTCTACTACGGATCCGTGTATCCTAGCAGAAGGATGTCCTTAGTATGGTGTTGATTGTGAGAATATTGTTATTTGTTTGTAAACGGCGCGGCGCCTAAAATACACCGCTCGACCTAATTAATGTAATATATTAATCGACAGAGTATTTTATTTTTTTGAGTTTCTTCTATAAAATTAGTGTGGGCATTTAAAAAATATAAAATTAAATACATCAGCACAACATCAATGACAGTAGCATGTAATATAATAATAGTTATTTTTGTACCAAGGGCGTAAAATAGCACTTTTACGCCCGCGGTAAAGTTGTTGCCCTAGCTCCGCGAGGGCAACAATCAGCTGTGGGCATAAAAGTGCATTACGCCAGAGGTGCAAACAATATTTTTTGTACGACTGAAATCAATATACAAACATTCTCTGTAGTTGGGAGAAAAGTATTTCCTAGCCCAAAAACAGAAATGCATATTTAGTATTAAATACGTATTTATAGTACATATTTGTAAAAAAGGAGCTTTAAAACTTTTAACTTTTTATTGGTGTATTAAATACACCATGCGGAATAATTACTGTAAAGCTGCGTCCATACTTACAACAATTCGCCGTGAACCTCCATGGCGAACATCGTGCCCCATAGCGCGGACGTGGACGTGGAAGAAATTCACGTTGTTTTAAGGGCTTGGCGAATGATTCGCCAGTGATTCAAAGCTTGTCGGTTTTTAGCGTCAAAGGAGCGCGTAAACAGGTTGGCTAGTTTGGAAAAATGTTTGGCGAATTGTTGCAAATCTGGACGCGGCTAAAAAATTCTTTACGCGCCTTATTAAGGTTTAAAAATCTTAGAGATAGAACAAACGTTATAGCAAAGTTAAAAGGCATTTAGTTATAATTTATAAACCATTTTAATGGTACCACCAGCTTGCTTTGTTTTTAAGACATTTTAATAAAACCTTAAAATGTTTCCATTTCTGCTAGTAGAAGAGCCCGTGGGAGATCGTCCTTCACCGATCTGATAACCAGATGAGACGTATTTTTATTAAATATTTTTTATAAACAAATATGCCTAAAATTGCTTGCCTATCGAAAAGTGCTCATGGCTATTTTTAATTAAATAAACTTTTATCGATTTTTTTCATCACCTTCATACTTTTGATAACCAAATGATATTAATTTCACTGATAGTTTTTAATACACAGAATATGCCTCGGTATGCTTGCCTACTCATTTTAGTGTATAACTACCTGGCAAGCAGGTGTAAACAGGTAAGTCAAAATAGGTGATTCCATCGATCTGATAACTTATCGAAAGTTATCTCAAATTTTGGATTATTTTATTTCAAAATCAGAAATATATACTTGCCTGCAAAAAATCTTACTTAAAGTACTATTGCCAGCCTAAAAACTTTTAGAATTTTAACCACTTGATAGGTGCGACAGAGAAAGTAGAGCGGCCGAGGTCCGTGTGATAGAACAGGACACAACATAGCAGCTGCTCGCTGCCTCACCGTAGAATATATCCAAGTGCGCATGCTCGTGTATAGTCGGAGTCGGAAATCATTTATTAATGACAACACGTGCTAAATAATATTAATTTTCAAGAATTGTGATTTTAAAAATGAGTAAAAAGTGTTTTGTGTGTGGTGAAAAAAAACAAATTATTGACTTTAATGAACATTCATTTAAAACATGTTGTTTAAAATTGGCTTTCCGTAAAGAACATTGTTTTAAGTATGGAGATATTGAATTAAGCAAAGAATCGGTGGACGTTGTTGGTTATCATTACACGTGTTACAACAAAGTTACAGTAATAAAAAATAAATACAAAGAAGAGTTCGAAAATTTTGTAAAAAATTATGAAGTGAGTAAAAGTTTTTGTTTATACAAATTAAAAATTTACAATTAGTAATTTTTTTATGATACTAAAGTCAGCTGACGTTTTTAATTTTTTTTTTTTAATAATTAAATTAAAACAAAAAATATTTTTAAAAATTTTCAATTACAGTTTTTCAAGTTTTTTACAAGTGACATTTTTTAAAAAAATTTTGTATTTTGCGTAAAAATGATCCTACTGAAGTTTAAAAAAAGCATTTTAAAGCTTGAAGCTTCTAGTTTTGTGTCTTATGATAAAACATACAACGTGTACCGTGCAATTGTAATGAATACCAAAACAAATTTTTTTCAAAATTTTTCAGTTTTATTTTTTGATCTTAAAACTTGGACAATTTTTTTCTACCTCTTCCACTATAGGAATTAATTAACTGTTTATTCAGCTTTAATTTTTTTTAACGTTCGATACGACTACTTCTTACATAGGTATTGAACTTTGAATGAAAAAGGTTCTTTTTTCCTTTAACCATCAATAACGTAGCAATCGTTGTTTGAACGAGAAAATTAAGGAGGGTTTTGAAATCACGAATAAATTCTTTACAAAAATTGGTTATAATTTTTTATTTTTTACGTTAACTTAAAAAATAAAGAAAAAAAGGGTTTTATGACTTTTGGGATAATCAGGTGCTAAATTTAAAATACTTTAAAAATCCAGTAATGTTAACTGGGCGTTTTACAGTTTAATATGCCCTCAAAAACCCAAATAAAATTTTGATTTAATTCATCGAGCCGCTTTTTTGTTTTTTTCAATCAAATTTTAAAAAAATTAACGGATAACGATTTTCACTTTAAATTATCATAATCTTTGACAAAATTTACACAGGTGTTTTTAAGTTTTTTATCCATTAATATTATCGAAAAAAAAATAAAATTAAAAAAAGACATTTTTTTAAGTCAATAAAAAAATTAAAAGTCAGAGATTTTTTAATTCTTTTCCTAAGTTTTTAACACTTTCATTAAAAACAACGCATAAAAAACTTTTAAAACATTTTTTGTACGACCAGGCGTAAAATACAATTTAACGCTCCCATTTGAGGGCGTAAAATTGCACTTTTACGCCCTAAAACAAAAAGTATGAAAAACGCCGGCATTTATAAATTTATAAAACAATAATGAAATTAAATAATGCCCCATTGCTTTTGATAAAACAACAATGTATTTAATTAAACATATGTTAAAAGTATACCGATTACAACTTGAAACATTAAATGCTAAAATCGGGATTATTTAATTCTTTTTAAAAAAACCAATCGATTAAAACAAAAAAAAACAGCGCAATGGATTGAATTAAAACTTTGTGGGGTTGCTGTAGGCATATTGAAATGTAAAAGACACACTTAACATTACTGTTTTTTTACAGTTTTTTTAAACAACCGATTTATGTAAAGAATTTATTCAGGATTTTAAAATCCTCCTTAATTTTCTTGTGCGATCAACTGTTTCTGAGATATTGATGGATAAAGACAAAAAGATCCTTTTTCATTTAAAGTTTAATATCTCAGTAAGATGTGGTCGTATCGAATTTAAAACAAAAAAAAATTAAAGCTAGATGAACAAGTTATCCGATCATTATAGTGGTTAAGTCAAAACATTTTTTTTGCATGTTCGTAACCAAAAAAAGGCTGCTTTTAAAATTTCAGTATGATTATTTTTAAGCGAAATACACCCACTTTAAAAACTTCGAAGAATTTGGAGTTTTTTTATCCTTTAATTTTTTCCACTAGTGTATTTTTACATATATTAGTAGTTTTTTTTCCTTCGGTTTTCTATCGAATCGTACTTTTTCATGATTTTTTTTAAATATTGTTCAAGTGAGATGTGGTCTAAGGGTGAGAGCAGACACCCTGTCGAAAATTCGAAATAGGATACGACAGAATTAAATAGGTATTTTATTTGAATTTATTTGTTCTTATTTAATATCGTTGTTTTCTAATTGTTTGCTATTTTTCAAAATAGGTTTTTCAATTTAGATTTATTTAAATTTCTTTTTAAATACTTATTCGGTCCTATTTTTTTTTATTTGCAGGATTACACTTTTAATTTTTTATTTTTTGATTTGTTTGTTTCTATTTAGTTGTTTTATTTTGCACATACAGTTTTAGCCACTTCAGGTTAAGATTAGACAAAGAATGCCGACATGAAAACATTTTCTCATACGATGACATTTTTGCCTTAAGTGCCTGTTCTTATACAACCATTTTTAAGGGTTAAAGTACTCGTATCTAAGAAATACTCATTGATCTTTAGCATTTACAAACAGTTGGTAAAAAAGGTACTTACATAATTTTTTCACAAAACCCTTGAATATGGTTCCATGAGAAGCGAAACGCGAGGGTCTTTTTAGGAATGTTTAGGAAAGAAACAATTTTCTTTTTTAATACAATATGCATCAACTTTACCCAAGAAAGCCAATAAATTAAAAAATAAACTAGCATTAACTCTTTTTACAACTTTCCTTATTGAAAACTTAAATGTACGCGTCCACTAAAGACGGACGGATTTTTGTTTGAGACATAAATCCCCTCCCTTCTGTTCCGATGCGACGCGCTTCTAATGGACGTCATCTGTCTCTAGTGGACGCCTATCTTAATGGCACTTGTTTAAAGAAAATGTCCTTCCTAGGCAAAAAATTGGTTCTACATATTAATTTACCAAAAAATAGTTTTTTTATTAATGTGCTGAAAAAACTTATGTGCAAAACGATTGTCATAAAAAGCTAACAATGTTATCTTAGAACGAAAATATTAGAATTACAATACTAATACAGGGATACATTGCTCTGAAAGATATGTCTCATAATGTTTTAAAAACTTTTATAAATATTTTACATTAAAAAATACAGCACTTTCTTTAAAATCATAAATTTTATAATTATTTTTAAATATTCCAAAATCAAAACCAGATTTATAAACCAGCGCTGAATTTACAAATTTAATGGACTACAACATTTTTTATTTAACCATGTTTTCATCTCTTCTGGTTTCTAAGATTTCAATACACTTCCACCAATTTTGAATACATTGTCTTTGCATATCATAATACTTTACATTGTAGAGGTTAAAAAAATGTCTAAAAGAAATAATATTGTTTTTTTCAACTCTTAATGCTTACCTTAGGGCTGACTTCTACTGTAAACAAATAAGTATTTTCGTAGGTCTTTTAGTTTTTTGCCATATCTGAAAGAAAGAAAACATATTTTATAAAATTTTGCAAATATTTATATAGTACGATTTTAAAATTATTCCTCTTGATAGGTGACGACTCGGTCGGTATCGAGGTCTCGATATTCCTTTTGAAACCTATCGGCCTTATTTTCTCATCTGTTTTTACGTAAATAATTAATAGGATAAAGAATTATTTTATAAGGATAGTGCCTAGTTATGGAACTTGGGAGATATCGACTCGGAATCGAGTTTCAAATAAGTTAAGAATCACCATTCGGTAGCGACTTGATACGTTACGTCTCGAGACAGCGGTTAAGAATCCTGTCTCTATTTTTATTAACTTTTGTGCTAATAGTACGATATTTTGCTGCAAAATCACTACGTTAATTATGCGTTAAATAAAAATGTGAATAACAATGTTTTAGCTACACAGTTTAAAACCCTACCTATGGACGAATGCGCAATGACTTTAAATACTCGCACAGCTCGCACTCATTGTCCTTGTTTAACAAATGGCATTGCGCGATAACTCTCTTTCACTTTATCTTATATATATATATATATATATATTTTAACACGCTGTTAAGCGGATGTAATAATACAGATGACCGGGCCATGACCAAGGTCAACTGCAGTGTTTACTGCGGGGAAACTATCTATCGGATGATTGCGACCGTACTTAGAATAACTGCCTTCTGCATCCACAGTATTGTTGAGTCAGGCAGGTTTAATTCCTTTATGTGTTTTACTGTGTTCACATGTACAAGACCGTTAGCGCTGATGATTAATGGCAGAATTTTGACGCTTTTCAGGTTCCACATACTCTTTATTTCCCTTGCCAACTCCGTATAGTTGTTGATTTTTGTGACATACGTTTGAGCTAAATTGTGGTCTAGTGGTACAGCAAAGTCGACTATTATGGCTGTCTTTTCGTTTTTGTTGAATAGGATCATGTCTGGCCTATTGTGTTCTATAGGTTTGCCGGCGTCAACTGGCATGTTCCAATACAACTTCGCCTGATCATTCTCCATTATTATCTTTGGATCATATTTGTGGTGGGGTGTGAATCGACCTATTATTCCCCATTGTATCCCTAGCAGTTGGTGGACAACCTTCCCCATATTATTGTGTCTTTCGAGATACCTAGTGGATGCCAGGGGTGTGCATCCTCCTGATAGATGTTGTACCGTCTCCTCACTCGCATTGCATATTCTGCACTTAGTAGTGTTTAATTGCTGTTTCATTATATGGTGCGCATAGTTCCTGGTACAGACAACTTGATCCTGAATAGCAAGTAAGGCGCCCTCTGTTGCGGGGTACAGGTATCCGGTAGTAAGGTAAGTATTGGATTTAACTAGATCTACCTCAGGTTGATGCAAACTAGAGTGGTACCGCCCATGGAGTGCCTTGCCTCGCCATCTCGCCTCTAAGGTTTTTGCTAGGCTTGCCTCGCCATCTCGCCTCTAAGGTTTTTGCTAGGCTTTGTTCAGCTTCAGGCTCGTCAGGATGTGCCAGATTCAGGATAGTGAATCGATTATCCCACGCCACAAGTCGTCGGAAGAAAGGTAAGGTGCGTTCCCTGAAGTATTTTTTAATAGTTTGGATTTCTTTCAGGGGGCGTCCTCAATGTTGGAAAGACCTCTTCCTCCGTCTTTCCTTGGCAGGTAAAGCCTCTCAATTGCCGAGTTTGGATGCAGCAATCCGTGTGCTGTGAAATCAGTACGAACCCATCGGTCAAGTTGTTGCAGATCGGTCTTGGACCAGGTAAGTATACCAGCTGTGTAGGTAAGGGAGGGAATTGCCCACGCGTTTATGGCCATAATCTTGAACTTTGCGTTTAGTTCCGTCTTAAGAAGCTTAGTGACTCTTCGTTTGAATTCTTTCTCAGCAAGATTTTTATTATTTTGGTGTTGTATTTGAAAAGTCTGTTGGAATCCTAGATATTTGTACGTTTGTTCCAGTCCAAGGCCCTGTTCAGTCATCTTACCAATTATGACATGCGCCGTTGCACATTTGACAAGGCCAAATTTCATGTTGATGTCCCTGCTGAAGCATCTGACCAGCTCCAGCTCGCCTTCAAGCTGCTGAGGACCCCTCGCATACAACTTGAGGTCATCCATATAGAAGAGGTGAGTTATTTTGGCTTGATCATCTACAGTGTATGCGTACGAGCTTTGGTTCAACATGCGGCTAAGCGGGTTGAGTGCTAAACAGAACCAGCTCGGGCTCAAACTATCCCCCTGAAATATCCCTCTCTTGATCGATATTTCTCTGGTCTTGTACGATTCAGTGTTGCTTTTTACCGATAGAGCAGTTCTCCAGTCAGTCATCAGATGTTGAAGCAATCCGATTATTTCCTCATTTACCCCGTAAATGCGTAGGATTTCCACCAGCCACGAGTGCGGCACTGAATCGAATGCTTTTTGGTAATCGATCCAGGCAACCGACAGATTTTTTTGTCTTTTTGGGCTTGCTTGGTTACTATATTATCGATCACCAACAGTTCCTTACAACCTTCTGCTCCCACGCTAAGATATTATTCGCTTTGGTATGAGCGTTAATTTTCTTTTCGATCACGGAGGTAAGTATTTTGTATGCAGAGGGCAGGCACGTGATTGGTCTATAGTTTTTGGGATCGGATAGGTCTCCTTTTTTGGTAGCATGTGTGTTACACCAGCTGTGAAATAATGCGGAACTTTTGTTGGGTCTCGGATCGCCTCGTGTATCAGTTTGGCCAGGATGTTGTGTGCTTTGGTGAAAGCCTTCCACCAGTAATTATGAATGCCATCTATGCCCGGCGCTGTCCAGCTTTTTAAGCTTTTCACAGTTTCCGATATTTCTTGTTCTGTAACCGTAGGCCTTGACATTTGCCTGAAGCCACGAGCGTTTTCTTTTTCTGTGAGTATCCACGGTGCGTTATGGTTATGCTGGGTTTCTTCAGACCATATTTGTGACCAGAATTCCGTCATTTGCTCTTCGGACGGCCTTGTATTTGTTTGTTCGGTCTCAGCATTCAGTGAGCGATAGAATAATCGCTGATTATTGGCGAATAATCTGCTTTGATGGTGTCTTAGAGTTCTTTTGTGGTAGCTTCTGAGTCTTTTACCTAGACTTGCCACTTTTTGCTTCAGCATCTCCATATGAACCTCGAGCTTCTGTTTATATTCAGGTTCACTTTGTCTTATTCCCGCTTTTTAGCAATTGCGGTGATTTTCTTACTGACTTTTGGACTGGGGTTTCCATTGTTTAAGTAGCAGTGCAACACACCAATATCCTTCCGAATATCTGCGATCTTAGATTCCAACCTTTTTCTCCATGGTGGTACTTCTACACAGGTTTTTGCTCGGGTTGACCCCGTTTTACAATGGACCGTAGTGACGACTGAAGCTGCGCAGTAGATCTTATGGCAGAGTTCTTCTAAACTGTCCGTGTTCCAAAATTTGCTCACTAGTGTGTTGTTGGTGGCTGCCACGGTTTTTGATGTTTCTTTAGTCACCTGGAGCCTTTGTAGTGGTGGTCTTGAATCCATTGCGACTCCACTATATTTCAGATCGAGCTCCCGGAACATGTCTTTTATTATGTTGTTTTCTGGTTGGTCCTGTTCTGGTGTTGCGAGATCGGGGTCTTCTGGTTGCCTTTGCGGTGTGCCTCCGTCTATGTTTAGAGATCGTCGGATATTCATAGATCTTCTCGCATTTGGATTTTCAGAAACATCCTTCTTTAGCTCACGTAGTTCTTCTGGGGAGAGGAGTTTTCGCCGTTTTATATTGCTGATCTGTGCAGCCAAATGCTGCGTTGTTATTGTCGATGTTGGGTAAATTTCCTTCCAAAGTTCCGCCATTCGGGCTCTATACCGGTTCATTTTAGTCTCCCCTTCAGTAACGCGGAAGTAGGCATTCATGAGCTGTCTGTTCATCTCTCTAGTCCAATGCCGCCTTCCCCTTCGTTGGATATCAGCGGGGCTGTCTGCTGGAGTTCCTAAACGGTCATCCATTGGTGTGCCCAAACTGGAATCCTGGGTGTTCTGAATTGGGGTGCCAGGCCTTGTGGTATTGTTTTGCAGAGATGCGCCACTCGCTTCACATTCCCCTGCTAAAGGCTGGGCAGATCTTCCCCCATATGCAGCCTCAACATAGGGGGCGGGTTCCGAGGTTTCGCTAGATGTGTCGAAAGCTAAGGATATCATAGTATATGGGCAGCTACCCCATATGCTGGTTTGCTGGAGTCCGCGGGATTGCAACTCCCGTGACCTTAGGCCCCCCATGCGGGCGAAGCTGGCTGTACCGGTCTTACGTCGTTACCGGTAGCAATAAAATACCACTGGCTATGGTACTTCATTGGCCAGACATATATATATATATATATATATATATATATATATATATATATATATATATATATATAATTTGTTTTATTTTTATTTTTATCAATAATATTTTTTTAATTACTTTTGCTTGTCTTATAACCTAAAATTTGATATTGTTATTAGTTTTATGATAAGCGGTTGGAAAAACAACTTTATTAATTAAATTTATATAATAAAATATTTGCTTAGCTGGCATAATATTTAAAATAGTTATTTAAAAAAGCTGTAATAATAACACCAAATATTTATCCGCACAAAAAGTAAACGGTTTTTTGTCACCTATATCTTTTTGTAAATTAGGAAAAATATTTATGAACCATATAAAAAAAGCAAATAAACAGGAGAACATTCATAATCCCCAATAAGAGGTTACTTTTCCAAGAGGGATTCGTTTTTAGACCAAAAGCTTTTTATGATTTTATAGATACTATTACGGACATTAAAAAATAAGTGTTTTTTTAATAAATTGTATAAAGTTAGGGCCACTTAATTTAGTTTGATAATTTATTTAAATAATTTACCTTACTTTTTCCAAGTTCTTTATCACTTTCAAAGAACTATCCTTAGATAACTTTTATTCCATCCTGTACTTTAGAATTTACGGGATATTTCTAAAATGCTCTAGACTTTTCTAAGCTACTATAAAAAGCCGACGACAAACCTTGGAATGATTAGTATTTTGTGATGATTAGTATAGTTTTGATCTTCCTACCGTTCACTTCGAGACATTGACAACTTAGAATTTTGTCGCAGTTGTAACAATAACTGATTGTTAATAAAGGTATAAAAACAAAAATACGTGTTTTTATACAAGGTGTTTCGAAACAATACAATAAAATAGAAAAAAAAACAAGAGTACTATTAAATAAATGACTTTAGGGGATAAAAAATAGGAACAAAGTTCTACAACAAAATTTTATATTAAAAATATACTATTTTATTAAGTATCCAGAATATAAAGTATTTCTTTTACGATTTTCAAAGATATTTTTTAATAATCAAGTTTACCAACACAATTTAAGTAGCTTAATATGTTTAAAAATCATTATTTTTTCATCAATTTTAACCAAACTTGACACACACTTATTATATTATTTTCATTATTTTCTTTTTTATTATGACATTTCTTGTCATTACGTGTACTTATTTTTTATATATTCAGTCTTTTAGATTGTCCGTTTAATCTTTTTAGATACAGACACTATCAACATACCACCTTTTTCTTTGACTAGTTTTTTTGTCCGACAAAAAATAACGCGTTCGCCCAGTCTGAAAACCGAAACATTTGACATTGACAGGCTGAGTTAAAGCGCCTCTTCCATATATACAAGGTGGTTCTTAAGTAATGGGCAAAAATTCAACTAAAGGATTGCGACGTTTAAATATTGCGATTTAACTAAACGTACCTTGGTAAAAAAGTTGACATTCACTGAGATATAAGTAAAAAAATAATTTTAAACTTTTCTAATAATTTGTAATTCGTTTTAGGTATTGTAATAAAACTCGGTATTTAGGGATTTTCTGACATGAGCTATTTATATCTGATGTTAACTTTTAGGTGCTACCAGAGAACGCTACCTACACTTCTTGAATTTCTCTAAAACGTCACAGCTTTTTTGTGCTTCTATACAGGGTGATTCAAAAATCGATCACGAAACTTAAGGGGTGATTCTACTTGACAAAATAAGGATAGAGCTTCATATATATTTTTTCAAAATGTCATTTGTTATCAAGTTACAAGCCGTCAAAGTTCAATTTTTATTTTGGTTTTTTCACCATATTGCATTTATTTTTTAACCAATCCAGTTGATATTTGGCATACAAATCGAGCTTTGCAGATTCTAAAATTTTAAGACAAAAGTACTCTTTTAAATACCCCCAGAGGGCACTTTACCTAATACTTAAAATTTATTTACATCATAACAGATAACGCAAAGCTGGGGAAGCCATTTTATAGACAATCAAAAACTTAAAAAAAAGTACTCTTTAGTAAAGTCGATAAACCTCACCGTTTAGGCACCAATAGACATCAAAGTTTTCATCAATTTCAATCAAATTACCTACATAAATACAGGGTGTCCAGTAACTCAACCGACAAACTTTACGGGGCGATTCTACAACAGAAAATAGGATTTTTTTTTAAATTTTTAACACCCCGTAGTTCAAAAACTAAAACGTTTAGGACATATGTTTATATAAAGTTTTTTTTTTTTTTTTGTTGTAGAATCGTTTGGTTAAATTTGTCGGTTGAGTTACTGGACATGTATGTAGGTAATTTGAATGAAATTGATGAAAAATTTGATATCTATTGGTGCCTAAACGGTGAGGTTTATCGACTCTAATAAAAAGTACCTTATTTTTTAAGTTTTTGATTGTCTATAAAATGGCGCCCCCAGCTTTGCGTTATCTGTTATGATGTAAATAAATTTTAAGTATTAGGTAAAGTGCCCTCTGGGGGTATTTAAAAGAGTACTTTTGTCTTAAAATTTTAGAATCTGCAAAGCTCGATTTGTATGCCAAATATCAACTGGATTGGTTAAAAAATAAATGCAATACGGCGAAAAAACCAAAATAAAAATTAAACTTTGACGGCTTGTTATGAATGAATGACGTTTTGAAAAAATTATATAAAGCTCTACCCTTATTTTGTCAAGTAGAATCACCCCCTGAAGTTTCCTGATCGATTTTTGAATCACCCTGTATATACCATCCGAGTAAAATATTGAGCGCTCCAATGCCTTTTACACAAAAAAAGGTATACTTTGTAAGAATCGCTCTGAGCAACCGTTTTCTAGATATTCGGTATTAAGTAATTTATTGCAACCCACAAATGCCTTTGAAAACAGCGTATTAGCGATAACTACAGGTGTCCCATTATAAACAAATAAATTAAAATATCTTAAAAACGTTGACTCAGATCCATTCTTATAAAGTACACCTTTTTGTGTAGAAAACGTAGGAGGATTAACTGGTTTACCTAAATGGTACATACAGAGTAGAACAAAATAGTTGGGACGTTTTAGAGAAATTTAAAGTAGTGTAGGTGGCGTTCTCTGGTTAGTACGTAAAAATCAACATTACATATAAATAGCTTATGTCAAAAACCCTTAGATACTAAGTTTTATTACAATATTTAAAATTTAATAAATATTATTAAAATAATATATTATATATCAAAAATATTTTTTAAACTTAAAACACCCTATATCTCCGTTAATATCCACTTTTGTACTGAGGTAAGTTTAGTTAAATTGCAATATTTTACCGTTACAATCCTCCAGTTGAATTTTGGCCCATTACTTAGGGACCACCCTGTATATGGCGGTATGAATATTCGTGGTTAAAAGGAACCCCTTACCTAAAAAGGGTTATTAAATGTTCTTATTATAAATTCAATTTTATTACTGGCTCAGGGACTATTTGTTTCTAAAACAGTTCAATTTACCAACACTAAAAATACAATGGATTTCACATACAGTTATTTTAAAGGTTTTTTTAAATATTTTGTGTACAAATTAATAGAGTTAAGATTACCAGATTTTTTAAAAGTCGGGCCACACATAACCGCACCGAGCCCGATTTCACGGTGATAGAGGAAAGTGGGGCTAATTAATTCGGAAAAATTCAAAAGCTCTCTTTTGCCCTTAAAAATATAAAAAGCATTTTTGACTAGCTAAATAATCTATATTTTTTTGTTTAAATAAAGCAGATTTTCCTACTTATATTCAATCCCTTTTTTCCAAACTTTAAGTGTAGTATAGGTAAAAGGTCACACATAACCGCACCGATGACCCACAAGACTCGCATCGTAGCACGACCGTGTCTCGTACGGTGTAAAACATGCCCAGGAAATGAAATCGTACGTGGATCGGATAGCGCCGATGTTCCCCGAACTAAGGTTTTAGTTTACGGCTTCACCTTTTATTTTAGTTCATTAGGTATAAAAATCAAAAGTCAATGGTAAAAGGTCAGTTGTTGTAAACAAACAATACAAGAAAAAATTATTTAATAATTATTAGAAAGTGTAAAACTAATTCTATTATTACATCTTGTGAGTAAAACTTACGAATACATTGTTATTTTTTATTTTCTAAGTTTTTTTAATTATTATGTCAAGAAATGAAATAAACTAATGCTTGTAACTTGTTAAAATGCTGTGCGGGGTATGTAGTCGGGCACGAAGCACCGATATTAAGCCTACGGCATTTTATTACAACGGTACATTTCAAAATCGAGAAACCACGTGTACGGTGCAGGACTCGGTGTGGTTATATGTAAACAAAAAAAACTGTATTACATTATTTGTAAAGATTTAAAGTATGATCAGATGAAATTTAAAGCGTGGTATAATTGACTCATATTACTGCAGTTTAATTACATAAAAAAAATTTCACTGTTTCCCCTACATTTCACCAGAGAAACGCACGGCCACGGGCTAATTAGTACTAACAATACATTATTAAAAAGCAATCAAGATATTATTGAAAAAAATAATTTTGTACTTAAGAACATTATCTATATTGGTGTCTTATTTATAGAAGAGAACTATGTATCATTAGATTAAAAAAGTCAAATGTTTATGAGGTACATATTTAATAAATGCAAGCAACAACAATCATTGTATTGATATATACAATACGCGTATATAACTTCATGGATAATGGCATATAGGTTAAATAATAATTCTAATGACAAAACACGACAAATGATATTTTTTAAACATAAGCAAAATGTATTTATACTGTCCACAAATAGATGATTGAACCGAAAGTTAAGGCACGCGATGAAGTAATGAATTTTCTTTTATTTGCATTATGATAGTCAGTGTTCTTTTTATTAGCTTTATTTATTTTTTACTTTTTAAATAGGTTACTAAGTCTTAATTGAAATGAATTGAAAAATGTAACATTAACATAGCAAAGCCCTGAATACATTTTATTTATTTATTATATTTATTGGGATTTTTGTCTACGTCACGCTCGCTGTTTCACCGAAGCCTTAGAGGAGATAGTACAGCACTCCTTGTAGGCTCCAGATACTCGTTTTTATATCAATTAATTATTTTATATTGTTGCTAACATGCCAATTTTAAAATTTAATTTTTAAATTCCTAAATTTTAAATTTAAATCTTTTTATTTATTCCACCGCTCTATTACTTGTTGATAAAAATTGAATTAAAACAAATAAATTAGTTCTGGTTAGTTCTAGTTAGTTTTAGTTAGTAACTTGGGTAACGGACTCCCTTATGTCGCATTTATCCAGTACCTATAAATTATGAAATTTGGTTGTCCAAGTATTACTCATCTATGTGTGTATTCTAGATAATAAGCTCCTTCGATATAATTTAAGTAATTTTGGACTATATTACATACTTCATGAGATTTAGCTATGCCAGGGTGTCACATTATTATTTATTAGGCACTCAATTAAAACAAGTTTAAATTATATAGAAATTAAATACAAAAATGTTTGCAGAAAATTACTAAGTAATCAGCGCCAATTCGGCGTTACCATTTAATCAGGTGACCGGATTTTAACTGGTCACCCACACATTTCTAATTGGTGCTGACTGGTTTGTGATTTTTTTGCAAAAAGCCTAATATAATAGTTCAGTAAATAAACAGGGTATCCGCTAATTTATGGTACACAGAAAAACCACAAATTCCTTATGCGAAAATACTAAGAATTAACCAAACATAGCTATATCCAAAACTTGATATTAAGAAAAATACAGGATATAAAGTGAAAAAAATTTGTACCCATTCCCCCAAATCATTTTCTGCGTACGGCCCTGTCCTGTACAGTAATATATTTAAAATAATATGCTATAAATCGGTAAGATGTATAGCTTACGTAATTTAATTTTCTGCGGGGAACACAACGGAAGTTGATCCGGGAAATCATGCGGTTCCAATTTGGACAATCTACGATGGCTAAAACCTTCGGGGATATGCACACCAAGCAATAGTAAGAGCTAGTGAACCCTTCGACTAACGTTAGACCTGTAAGGCTAAAAATTTGTACAGTGATGAGTCGTAGCAGGCTTCAGACGTGCACATCATTACCCTGTATATTTTTAAAACTTTTAAAAAATAATAAGAATAAAAAGTTGGAGCTGTAAGCTTGGAATTTTTCTAGGATTTAGTTTATTTATAGTTAGGTGTGAAAAAAATTGACAGGCGTTTTTGATGAGCACAAGTACCTGTCAGGCGAACTAAGCAGAACTAACCAGAACCATTAATAAATTCCAAATCTAATAAAGTTAGATGTACCTAATATAGTTTTTTGTAAAAGCTCTTTTAAAAAAATTAAACTGTGATACTGGTGATAATATACAGGGTAAAAGAAAAGTTTTTTTTTTAATGAGGCATCTTGTATTTTATATTAACATTAAAAAACTTAAAAAGGGGTGTAAAAAACACCACATTAGGTACATTTATTAGTTTTGGAAATATGGCCATCCAAATCAGCCACATCTTTCAGTTCGCCTGGCAGGTACTTGACCTTATCAAAAACGCCTGTCAATTCTTTTTCAAACCTTATTATTAAAATTTTAAGCTTCAGCTCCCAGTTTTTTCGTTTTTATTTTTTTTTAACTTTCAATAATATTGATGTTTGTTGATGCCTGCCAGATGATAATTTTCGTACTTAGCATCACTATACAAATTTCTAGCCTTACAGATCAAACGTTACTGAAAAGGTTCACTAGCTCTGGGGCTACAAAGGATAAATTTGCAACAAAAAGGAAAATATTAAGTTTTGTAGCTCTTTGTCTTCTTAAAATATTATTGTGTAGTTACACACGTCAAAAGTCTAAAAAAATCAAAAACATGACGTAGACTTGGTTCCTGGTTATCAGCTTTTAAAGAAATAATGAGGGTGACTTAAATTAAAATTAACATTTATTAACAAATATTTTAATACGAGTAATTTTTTCTACTTAAATGGTACGCGCCTACTTAAGGGTTATAACTAGTTTTAAAATTTTTGGGTTTTTTAAATGGAAAAGAAAATATTTTGACGAAACCAATAAGATGTTACGAATACCCAAATAATGTTTATCAGTTTTTCAAAATATTATTAATTTAACCACCTTTAATTATTTTAAAGGTGGTTTCTATTGTACTCTTATAAATTTTGATTTAATTTCTAGCATTGTATTTATTCTTATTTATGTTTACAATAAATTATTTTTAGTTTTTATTTTATCTTTGGACAATCTACGATGGCTAATAGCCTCAATACTAACATACCTTAAGTGTCATAAGAGAGGTAAGAGAAAGTTTGTTGACACGAGACTTAAATACCTAAAGATTTGGGAAAAGGAAAGAAAAGACCTCTGCAGGCAGCAGCTTCCAAATTCTAGAAACTTTAAAAAACGAACAAAGTGAGAAGTTCGGGGCCTGTCTAGTTGTACTGTATAAGAATGCAAACGTGCGGTACCTAGAGTTTCTTTGTTGGGAACCGTTAGTGGAGGAATTATACCGGACAATTCTTCAGAGCAAAAGCCATAAAAGTACCAATAAAAAAGCAATAAATTCCCCACAGTTCGACAATGGACGAGAGAAGAAAGTCTTTCTGTAAGTAAAATTTCAATAATAAGGCAAAGAGCTCTTTTTTAAATTGAATTAAACATGCTTAGGGCTGTGGAGGACGGCATGCTATTAAAACAATATTCCAAAAAGGTGTCGGATTTGGGACACATACAGAGTGTATAATTTAAAAAGAAGGGGTTTTTGGGTCAAAACGAAAATCCAAGCTTTTTGATGCTTCCGTGGCTATAGATACAATGTACTTATGCCAGTTCAGGTCATTCTCAAATGTGACGTCCACAAAATTGAAGGTGTCTTTGCTCTGCAAAACTTGGCTGCTTATAAGTCAAGGATGAGTATTTGATGACTTTTTTGCGACAAGGAACATGATTTTGTTTTGGATTCATTAAAATGGATAAGATTTTTGGCGCCCAAATCCAATATTAAATTAAGTTCATGTAAAAGAGATATCTGCATCGCTTTGCGTTTGCTTTCCAAATCAGGTTGGTTAGTTCTGGTTAGTTTGTCTGGATAGTTTAGTTTAAACAATCTCTAAAAAATAAAAAATCATATTAAAATTAAGTTTAAAATAAATTGATTATAATATCGATTAAAGCTTTGTAGCCCACCGGTGATCTTGAGAGTTTACGAAGACTTGATATTCAAACCTCGCAACCTAAATACCAAAATTAGAGAGTTATTAATAGAAGAGTTGTTGCATCTTCTTTAAAAAATTATCTTATTTAGGACAACAACAAACAACTTTAATTTTAAAGTTAAAATTTAAATTACTCTTATATACTTTTATCCTATTATTCCTTTGAAATAGGTCTATTAAAAACATGAACCTAATATGAAAAGGCATTACCTTGCAAAAAACACAAATAAAGCGTATTGGAAGACCTTTAGTTTTTAAACTTAGGGTATTCTTTTAAATAATGTATACTTTTCATAATATTATTCAACTCTGTTCTTTTCATTAGCACAATGTTTTGTTTCTGTTGAAATGGATTATTGTTTTAGCAAAAAGGTATTTTGCTTAGCTAAAGTTAAACATAATTTTGCGTTACTAATATTAAAACATAATAAATGCAATAATAAAAGAAGGTAACTGAAAAAATAATGAAAGTCCAATCTGACGGAAATCCACATATTTCCAGTATGTTTTCTTACCTCCAAAATTATTTTAATTAATTATATTAATAATTGGAAAAGAACCTTTTTCTTAGCTTAGCCTCGTTTGTTTCTACTTTTCGAATGAATCGTTTAACAATTCGCCGTTACTTTCCTAACTTGCAAGTAAGCGATTAAAAAAATATGAAACAGATTTGATAAACTCTTTCCTCTTGAGTTTCTAGGTGAGTCCCAGATCGTTGCTTTTGATATATCCAAAGCTTTTACCAGGTCTGGCATGCCGCACTCCTTAATAAACTTCCCTCCTATGGTCTTTCAACTAAACTCTGTACTTGGCTCTCTAATTATCTATCTGATCATCGTATATCAGTTATTGTGGACGGCCATTCTTCAAGCTTTCACCAAGTAAATGCTGGAGTGCCTCAGGGCTCAGTTCTGGCACCAACATTGTTTCTTCTTTACATCAACGACCTTCTCTCGTCCACAACTAATTCCATTCATAGTTCCGCCGACGATAGTACCCTTCACTCCAGTTTTCAGGTTCCTAAACCCATCACTAAACCTGACTTGGAAAACAAACGCAGAGCGATGCAGATATCTCTTTCGCAGGATCTTAATTTAACATTGGATTGGGGCGCCAACAATCTCGTCCATTTTAATGCATTCAAAACACAATCATGTTCCTTGTCGCGAAAAGAGTCATCAAATACTCATATTCTACTTATGAGAGGCCAAGTTTTACAGAGCAAAGACACCTTCAATCTTGTAGGCGTAACATTTGAAAGTAACCTTAACTGGCATAAACATATTGTATCTATAGCCACGGCAGCTTCAAAAAGCTTGGGTTTTTCTTTCGAGCCAAAAAGTATTTTTCACCTTCTAATTTATACACTTTATATGTGTCCCAAATCCGACCTCCCTTGGAATATTGTTCTCATATCTGGGGCATGGCGTTCCCCACAACCCTAAGTATTCTGGATTCTATTCAAAGAAGAGCTATTCGTCTCGTTAATGATCCTTTACTTACAGAAAGGCTTCCCTCTCTTACCCATCGTCGGGCTGTAGGAGATTTATCGCTTTTTTATAGGTACTTCCATGGCTTCTGCTCTGAAGAATTGTCCAGTATAGTTCCTCCACTAACGGTTCCCAACAGAGAAACTCGTGGTTCCGCGCGTATGCATCCCTATATGGTCCAACTGGACAGGTCCCGAACTTCCCACTTTGTTCGTTCTTTTATCCCTATGGTTTCTAGATTGTGGAACTTGCTGCCCGCGGAGGTCTTTCCTTCCCCCAAATCTTCAAATATTTAAGTCCTGTGTCGACAAACTTAACAAAACTTTATATTTTTTATAATAATTGTTGTAGACAAAACAATAACAACAGCATGATCTGGTTCCCAATGGGAGGACATTTTTTTGTCTTAAGACCGCGATTTCGGTTTAATAAAAAAGCTCATTAAACATAAGAGATTGCACACTGTCCACGTCTACACGAAAATTATCTCCAAGACATTAAAGAAATCACAAAAATTCTCAATAGCTGAGGTTTCTAAAAATATAGTAAATATAAGATTATAAAAACTGGTGGCTCTCACTTTATAAGAGAACTTGCCTTAGTAATGAATCCTACGAAAAAATGTTCCTGGGGGTCAAAAAAGCTTTTTTTATTGTCTTCTTTAACCATTTCGCTAGTTCTTCAGCTGAAGAAATAGTTTATAGACAGCCCGGTACTAGATACATATCGGCTGAGCAGGAAATCAAATATCCTACAAAAAAACCTATTTTAAAAGGCTACCCATCAACAAGAAAAATTACTGATATCATAGTCAATGCAATGAAATTGTTACCAGAGGTTTATTTGACATTTTGGAAAGAAATTTTGACTTGGCCAACCGCCGACAGAGAATGTGACATTAAATTGACATTGACATTGACATTTTATAACTTGTACGAAACTTTTACTAATGGTAGGGGAGCCGAAGAGGGGATTTCTGCAGTTACTAGAGCGCGTCAGAAAAATATACCGGAGGATACCTTATACCCGATTAAATACCTCCACCAAATATGAGCCCCGTATACAGGGGCGGTCGTAAAAACAAAAATATATCCCACATAAATTGTCGTGCGCGTCAGATTAGGATAGGGTAAGTTAATTACATGCTAAAGAGTGCATATTCCACTAATCTGACAATTTGAGAGTGACGTAAAGAAACCGGAGGGCTACAAAGTTGAAAAAAAACGTCATTTTGACATGCTTGAGCGTGGTTATTTTCTTATTTATTTTGAAGAAAATAATTCAAGGATGACGAAAAATATATAATTCGATACGATTTGAACGATTTCCACAAGCCGAAATAATAAAAATATTTTTTTGACATACTTAAAAGTCTATAGCCGCTTCCCCACCGATGAAAATGTATACATTATATAACATTTTTTTCATCTTATCACCTAAGCTTTGCAACCCAATAGGTCTTTATGACGCTCGAGTAACTGCAAATTTAGCATCTTGGGCTCCCCTACTATAAGCGTAAATTAGGACAGGAAATTTTAGCACAAAGGCATCATCTATAGGAAACAATTACAACAGTTCCTAATTTGGTAAATAAAGACGCGAAAGTTTTAATCGTTACCAATAGTTCGAAGGTGTGCGTCTCAAAAGTCACACGTCTTTTGACCCGGAATAAAAATGCCGGTATAAAGCCCCTGTGGGAATCGGCTTTTAAGATTTTCTTAATCTCACCAATTACCCATAAAGAGAAGTTTTTTAAAAATTTAAGAATTTAAATACCAGCAATGATTTAAACCAATTATGTTTTTCATAAAAAAAATAATATTTATTGCATTTTTCTAAATAAACTATATAAAGTTTCGATAAAATTGTTATGATTAATGTAAATAAAGTTTAAGTCAGCAGATTAAATGCTTGCATTTTACATCTAGTTTACAAAAAAAAGTGTTAAAATCTTTGTATAAATATTAATTAAAGCTGGAGTTAAAGAAGTCAATTCTTATGTAAAAAAGGTCCATTTACTAATATTCAAACAATGTTCTAGTGATCCCAATTCTATACTTTTTTGAAAGGCACTATACCTAAACGACCGCCTGCGATTTTGGATAATTATAGGAAGAAACCGCTGTCCGGCGGTTTTATCTATTTTCGTATATGAAAACCACATAAATCTAAATTAATTTGTTATTACCGGCGGTTTTAACTTATTTCATCGGTAAATGACGCCGTCCGGAGGTATTACTTATAAAAACTAAAAACCGCCAAATAATAGTTAAAGTTAACCCAACCTTAAGCCATTTTTTGTTGTTAATACGGTTCAAAACATTTTAAAAACATTAGATTTTCTTGTTAAACGGTGGCGTCAGGTACGTCGCGTACTTAACCGTGTTTGAATACATCTTGGACAATGGTTTAAAATCAATATAGTTATCTCCGTCGGGCGGCCGTATGCATCGTACTCATTAAAAACATTGTTTCGGTCATTTTTCGTAAACTTTTTACGTCGCTGTACATGGCAAGTAAAAAATGTTTATATTTGGTGTAAACAAAAGTACATATTAATCCTAAAAATAAAAAACATACCCATAACCTAAAATTTTATTGTGCTGTGACGCAACGGTTTGAAAACATATATTTTCTTGATTCTCATATTTATATTGTCATTTTCGAATACGGTTTGAACCAATGATACGAATACGGTTAGCAAGAAAATTTTACTTTAAAGATTAATTATTTTATTGTTTAATCTTATTTTTATTATTAATTAAAAAACAAAAATAAAACTGGGAGACACATTTGACACCTACGAAGATTTTGTCGAAGCTCTTTATAAGTTAAAAAAATGTACAGAAGAGAAAAGCCAGAAGTATTTTTAGCGGCAATAAAAAAAAACTGATCGTTTTATAGAACTAATACTAAAGTATCACCAATATAAATATATGTATTATGTTTTGAGGTTGGAATACACTTTAAAATTATCAGAAAAAAAGAAAAGAGTTACAAGGTAAATAATTCATTTTGCTTATTCTTTCTATTATATTATGAACATTTAAGAAAAATAATTCAAGTCGGCCCATAGGTACAGGGCTATAAGTATTGACACGTAATCCATAGGTTCCGAGTTGAAATTACGGATACCTAACTGACTTTATTTTTCTTTTTATATTTGTTTTATTGATAATTTTTATACATTCTTTTATTTATTTGCAATTTTTCATAAATTAATTTTTAGACAAATAATTTTTAACCGTTTCAGAATTTTAAATTATAGGTATCTAATTGCTGACTTTAATGCTGACGTCCTAATAAGTTATTTCTCCGGCTTTCCTACCTGACAATATTTTTTCAAAGTGTTTTTTGGTGTGGTAAATTATTGGGTCCATGTGACGACACAGTTTTGTAAACTGCCATTTTTAATTATGGGCCTTTGATAAAGTGGCAATCCAGCCACAAAATGTTGGGATAAATAAAATATTGATTTTATTTGCCTGTCCCCTGGGTGCTATAAACGAAACTACAATATTAAACAATAAAACCACAAGAAAACTAAACGCTCACGGCAGAGCAAAATAAATAATTAATAAGGTTAGATTTACTTTACCTATAATTTGGCGGTTTTTAATAGTTTTATAGACATTACCGCCGGACGCCGGCATCTACCGATTAAATAAGTAAAGCCTCCGGTAATAACAAATTAATTTACATTTTCGGCGGTTTTTTTCTTGTAATTAAATTAAATTGCTGTCGGTCGTTTAGCCAGTACCTTTTTAAAAATAATTTTTTTCACTCCTTTTTTAAACATATTGCAGATAATAATTTGCAAACCTATTGTAATGATAAAAATTATATAATATTTTTTAAACATATTTTTTGTCCCATAACTTTTACTTTGGATTTGTTTTCCACTTACCACAATGCATTGGCCCAGCAGGCATTTACCCAGTCCGACACTGATTTTATACCTAACATAAAGATTCATTTTATTATTTTTTTGGAATAATGGAATACTGTCAAAATTTATAGAATAAGGACTTTTTCTGTTTTGCCAGAGCCATAATACGCACTTTATATCTTTCAGCTACCCCAACAATATAGGCAGAAGGTGCTTAAGATGGATTTTTTAAAGAAATATCATAAAATAAAAATAAAATAAAATATCAGTAAACATAAGTACCATCAAAGATTTATAGAGGTAAGTGCCATAAAATAAATAATAAAAAATATCCCTGGGGTATCGGGTTATTATATCTGTAACCAGTGGCGTAGCTATGTATGCAAGGGCCCTAGAGCAAAAAATGGAGTAGGGCCGAAAGTAAAGTATTTAAAATTTCGACGTACGTCAAGCAAACAAACAAAGAGTCTTTGCCTTCCTAAAATTAAACACATTAAATAGTTAAGTAAGTTAGCAAAGGCCCTGTGACAAAAAAAGGAGAGCCCCAACTACCTACACTATTTAAAATGTATGTCTGTTCGGTGGCGTAGTAGACAGAGCTTGTTTGGTCTGGTTCTTTCGGAAGTCCCGGTAAACCAAGACTAAAGAAAATGCACTACCTTGTAAACTATCTTGAATTGTAACTACAGGGTGTTCCGAAATTTCTCATCAAATTTCAATGACATATTCTACGTCGAAAATAAGCCCTAGTTTCCTATGTAGACGTATGTCCGACAACGCGTCCTTTTAGAGATACAGGTTATTAAAATTCTATGAAAAAAACCTTTTTTATTATCATAATTTTTAAACTGCTCTAGATATGTAGTTGTTGTTTGGTACATTGCTTAACAGCAGCAAAATAATTTTCTTTCAATGTAAAATATAAAAAAAATACCAGTGACGTTGGTACCATATTTGTATGGACTATTTTTCAATAAAAAATAGTAAGCCACTACTTTTGGCTAACATATATTTAAATTCCCAATGAATTTGGAACAAATTTTAGAATCTGACCTTTTCCCGTACGATGTATAGTTTAAATCACTTTGATGCATGATGAATTTACGAAAATGTTACACATTTAAGCAGCAATAATTATTAAAACCAATTAGGTTTTTCATAAAAATTTAATATTTATTGCATTTTTGTAAATAAACTATTTAAAGTTTAGATAAAATTGTTATGATTAATATAAATAAAGTTTAAGTCAGCAGATTAAATCCTTGCATTTTACATCTAGTTTACAAAAAAAATAGTGTTAAAACCTTTTATAAATAATAATTAAAGCTGCAGTTAAAAAAGTCAATTCTTATGTAAAAAAGGTCCATCTACTATTATTTAAACAATGTTCTAGTGGTCCCAATCCTATACTTTTTGAAAGGCACTATACCTAAACGACCGACTGCGATTTTGTACAATTATAGGAAGAAAACCGCTGTCTGGCGGTTTTATCTATTTTCGTATATAAAAACCACATAAATCTAAATTAATTTGTTATAACCGGCGGTTTTAACTTATTTTATCGGTAAATGACGCCGTCTGGCGGTTTTACTTATAAAAACTAATAACCGCCATATAATTGTAAATGTTAACCCAACCTTAAAGATTAATTGTTTTATTGTTTAATCTTATTTTTATTATTGATTAAAAAACAAAAATAAAACTGGGAGACACATTTGACACCTACGAAGATTTTGTCCAAGCTTTTTATAAGTTAAAAAAATGTACAGAAGAGAAAAGCCAGAAGTATTTTTAGCGGCAAGAAAAAAACTGATCGTTTTATAGAACTACTAAAGTATCACCAATATAAATATATGTATTATGTTTTGAGGTTGATATAAACTTTAAAATTCTCAGAAAAAGAAAAAAGTTACAAGGTAAATAATTCATAAACTTTGTTAATTCTTTCAATTATAAGAAAAATAATTCAAGTGGGCCCATAGGTACCGTGCAATAAGTATTGACACGTAATCCATAGGTTCCGAGTTGAAATTACGGATACCTAACTGACTTTATTTTTCTTTTATATTTGTTTTATTGATAATTTTTATACATTCTTTTATTTATTTGCAATTTTTCATAAATTAATTTTTAGACAAATAAGAGTCTTTGCCTTCCTAAAATTAAACACATTAAATAGTTAAGTAAGTTAGCAAAGGTCCTGTGACAAAAAAAGGAGAGCCCCAACTACCTACACTATTTAAAATGTATGTCTGTTCGGTGGCGTAGTAGACAGAGCTTGTTTGGTCTGGTTCTTTCGGAAGTCCCGGTAAACCAAGACTAAAGAAAATGCTCTACCTTGTAAACTATCTTGAATTGTAACTACAGGGTGTTCCGAAATTTCTCATCAAATTTCAATGACATATTCTACGTCGAAAATAAGCCCTAGTTTCCTATGTAGACGTATGTCCGACAACGCGTCCTTTTAGAGATACAGGTTATTAAAATTCTATGAAAAAAACCTTTTTATTATCATAATTTTTAAACTGCCCTAGATATGTAGTTGTTGTTTGGTACATTGCTTAACAGCAGCAAAATAATTTTCTTTCAATGTAAAATATAAAAAAATACCAGTGACGTTGGTACCATATTTGTATGGACTATTTTTCAATAAAAAAATAGTAAGCCACTGCTTTTGGCTAATATATATTTAAATTGCCAATGAATTTGGAACAAATTTTAGAATCTGACCTTTTCCCGTACGATGTATAGTTTAAATCACTTTGATGCATGATGAATTTACGAAAATGTTACACATTTAAGCAGCAATAATTATTAAGACCAATTAGATTTTTCATAAAAATTTCATATTTATTGCATTTTTGTAAATAAACTATTTAAAGTTTAGATAAAATTGTTATGATTAATATAAATAAAGTTTAAGTCAGCAGATTAAATCCTTGCATTTTACATATAGTTTACAAAAAAAAATAGTGTTAAAACCTTTTATAAATAATAATTAAAGCTGCAGTTAAAAAGTCAATTCTTATGTAAAAAGGTCCATTTACTATTATTTAAACAATGTTCTAGTGGTCCCAATCCTATACTTTTTTGAAAGGCACTATACCTAAACGACCGACTGCGATTTTGTACAATTATAGGAAGAAAACCGCTGTCTGGCGGTTTTATCTATTTTCGTATATAAAAACCACATAAATCTAAATTAATTTGTTATAACCGGCGGTTTTAACTTATTTTATCGGTAAATGACGCCGTCTGGCGGTTTTACTTATAAAAACTAAAAACCGCCAAATAATTGTAAATGTTAACCCAACCTTAAAGATTAATTGTTTTATTGTTTAATCTTATTTTTATTATTGATTAAAAAACAAAAATAAAACTGGGAGACACATTTGACACCTACGAAGATTTTGTCCAAGCTTTTTATAAGTTAAAAAAATGTACAGAAGAGAAAAGCCAGAAGTATTTTTAGCGGCAAGAAAAAAACTGATCGTTTTATAGAACTACTAAAGTATCACCAATATAAATATATGTATTATGTTTTGAAGTTGATATAAACTTTAAAATTCTCAGAAAAAAGACAAAAGTTACAAGGTAAATAATTCATAAACTTTGTTAATTCTTTCAATTATAAGAAAAATAATTCAAGTGGGCCCATAGCTACCGTGCAATAAGTATTGACACGTAATTCAAGGGTTTCGAGTTGAAATTCGGGTTACCTAACTAACTTTATTTTTCTTTTATATTTTTTTCTTGATAATTCTTATAAATTTTTTCTTATTTTTATTTTTAGTTTTTCATAATTTAATTTTTAGAAAAATAATTTTTAACCGTGTCACAATTTTAAATTATAGGTATCTAATTGCTGACTTTATTGCTGATATCCTAATAAGTTATTCCTCCGCTTTCCTACCTGACAATATTTTTTCAAAGTATTGTTTGGTATGGTAAATTATTGGGTCCATGTGACGACACAGTTTTGTAAAGTGCCATTTTTAATTATAGGCCTTTGATAAAGTGGCAATCCAGCCACGAAATGTTGGGATAAATAAAATATCGATTTTATTTGCCTGTCCCCATCCCGTTATACCACTCCAATTTGTTTTTCCAAAGGGTGCTATAAACTAAACTATAATATTAAACAATAAAACCACAAGAAAACTACATGCTCACGTCAGAGCAAAATAAATAATTAATAAGGTTAGATTTACTTTACCTATAATTCGGCGGTTTTTAATAGTTTTATAGACATTACCGCCGGACGCCGGCATCTACTGATTAAATAAGTAAAGCCGCCGGTAATAACAAATTAATTTACATTTTTGGGGGTTTTTTTCTTATAATAAGTTAAATTGCTGGCGGTCGTTTAGCCAGTACCTTTTAAAAAATATTTTTTGCACCCCTTTTGTTAAACATATTGCAAATAATAATTTGCAAACCTATTGTAAATGTATGACAAAAATTATGTAATATTTTTCAACATATTTTTTGTCCTATAACTTTTACTTTGGATTTGTTTTCCACTTACCACAATGCATTGGCCCAGCAGGCATTTGCCCAGTCCGACACTGATTTTATACCTTACATAAAGATTAATTTTATTATTTTTTTAATGGAATATTGTCAAAATTTATAGAATAAAGATTTGTGCTGTTTTGCCAGAGCCATAATACGCACTTTATTTCTTTCAGCTACCCCAACATTATAGGCAGAAGGTGCTTAAGATGGATTTTTTAAAAGAAATAACATAAAATAAAAATAAAATAAAATATCAGTAAACATAAGTACCATCAAAGGTTTATAGAGGCAAGTAAGATAAAATAAATAATAAAAATATTTCTGGGGTGTCGGGTTATTAGATCTGTAACCAGTGGCGTAGCTATGTAAGCAAGAGCCCTAGGGCAAAAAATGGAGTAGGGCCCCAAGTAAAGTATTTAAAATATCGACGTCAAGTAAACAAAAAAACGTATTGGCCTTCCTAAAACAGCAAACATTTTGTGCCTACGACATTTAAATTGTTGTAGTGTTCAGTGGTTCGCTCAGGTTTAGAATATGCGTCCGTGGTTTGGGCTCCCCATCACCAATATAGTACTGACGAAATTGAATCTGTACAGCGTATTCTACGTATTTTAGCTTTTAAAGCTGAAATAAATATTCATCGAAATAATTTTTATATTTATTATAGCCTAGTATCAAATGCTTTTAAAATTACTACTTTAGAAAACCGTAGAACTCCTGCTGATGCTCTTTTTTTATAAACTTGTAAATGGTATTGTTTCTTTATAATGTTCCACAAGAAAGAAATAGCAAACAAATTTAATTAATTATTTTCAAACATAGGCAAGATAATACAGTCAGGTATTAAGGGGGTAAAATAAAAAACGTTAAGAATAAAAGAGTATGCCAATCAATATTCCTAAAACCAACCAATCCAACTGAGGTCCGGAATTTGATTTTATATTCCAAGAATAAGAAAGCTGCTGGCCACGATGGCATAACTAACGAAATTCTTAAATTGTCTGTGGACTCGATCTCAAATCCATTAAACTATCTAGTTAACCTTACGTAGCTACAAGACATTTCCCTTCACAACTAAAATTTGCAGTTATTAAGCCCCTTTATAAGGGTGGAGATAGCTGTGTTATGACTAATTACAGACCCATATCTCTTATATCCGCAATAGAAAAATTTTTTTAGATTATTAAAAGTCGCTTGGAAAATTTCTTAACAAAACATAAAATAAATAATAAAAATCAGTATGGCTTTCAAAAGGAAATGTCCACCGAAGATGCTATTGCTAAAGTGACAGCATTCTTGTACGATGTGGTTGATAGGAAAATGCCAACATTGGGAGTGTTCGTTGAGCTTGCAAAAGCTTTTGATACTATTTGTCACGAAATATTGCTGGAAAAATTGAAATGCCTAGAAATACGCAGTAACGCGTATGGACTCATCAAGAGATATTTAAGTGAGCGGCAGCAGGTGGTGGAGATTGATGATGTGCGCAGTGGGCGGCAGACAGTGACCTGCGGTGTTCCACAGGGAACAGTGCTCGGTCCTATCCTTTTGGTAATTTATATTAATGAACTTTTTTCTTTGGAATCGGTGGGTACTGTGCTGTCTTTTGCTGATGACACCGTCGTTCTCTATACTGGAGATTCTTGGCATGTGGTGAAGCGATTGACCGAACATGATTTACGTAACATATTTGAGTATTTTAATTCAATTAAGTTGTCGGTTAATTTTACAAAAACAAAGGTTATACCTTTTACTTCCTAAGAACAACATTTGCCAGACAAGAAGTGCCTAAAAGTCGATGGTGTGTCGCTGGTTTTCGCGTCTTAATCATCAAATTTATTTAAAACAACATAAGTAATTAACCTTTAAAGTTTTGTGTCATAGTTAGGAAACGCTCTGTATTTAATTTTTGAAGTTAATTTCCCGACAAGCTGTGGATCGGGACGAACTTCGAGCTGGAACACATCAGATTCGCGACAGCGTTTGTTCCGTAGTCGAGATATGTTGGCGACGTGGTACTGTTGCAAGTCATTGTATAAATCAGGACAGGGCTGTCGCAGTTGCAAGACTTCCGTTCGCAACGTGGTTCGCGACGAGATACGGTTGCAAGTGGTGGTTTTTAGGAAGCACTTTTTATTCAGAATTAATCTGGCTCTAAAAAAGTAAATGTTGCTCCCTTGTGATCAATATTCAATTGTGATGATTGACCTTTTTTTTAACATTAAACAAGAATACATTTATCTCTCCTATTTTTTGATGTACTACAACATATTGCTGTTTCATCCAAATCGGCGCGGGACACCTGGGATAGTTTCATACTTAAAGTTAAACAATGAAACTGGATTTATTGCCTGAACCCATTTTTTTACTGTCTAATGCCCTAATGTTATACTTTTTGCGAGTATTTTATAGGCACCCACTATTTTATTACAATTTTTATAATCTACACACTGTACGCTGTTCGTACCATAAGCTACGTAAACTGTATAAGTGGAGGGCGTGGGCGATGTGTGCGACAGCCCACGGCCTTGCGGTCCGAGGGGCCTCGTTGGTTTTTAATGTTTAATATCAAAGGGCCTCGCAGAAAAAGTGGCGAAGTTTTATTTTTAATGAATTAAAGTTTAATAATAAAGGGTCTCGCAAGAAATAGGACCACGTTTTTGTTTTATTTTTTTGCTTTCCAACCTTTTTTATAACATCATTTGTTAATTTGACAAGCGGCGTTGCGAATATGACTTAGCCTGATTTTCCTTATTGGCGAGCAGAGTGCCTCACAAAATGTATCTTGCCCACATAAAATTTTGGTCTTGCGTCGCGACGCGTCGCCACTGTGTATAAGTCTTCAATGGAAGAAAGGGTTTTTTCTTGATTTAACATTTTAATGAGGTATTTGTATACACACACCAAATAATTAATTATAACCACGAAATTGCAAGCGTCACTAATGACACAAATAGGTAAACATTTGAATTCGTCCAGACTTGCTTGTTGACGAGTATAAAAACACGTTTTTTCATTTTGTTTAAAGGTCGGGCCACACATAGCCGCAACGAGCCAGTGGCCGTGCGTTTCCCTGGTGAAATACCTCGTACCTCAAAAGATAACTATAAAATAATATTTTAAAATTACATACGACAGTTTGTAAATTTAACGACGGAGTACTCTTACCCTAGGCTATTTTTTAAAGTTATGGGTACCAAATAAATAGGTTAATAAATTAAAATAATAAAAAAATCATACTAAACTATTTACGTACGCGTATGTTTCATGGTTATAAAGCATTTTTTGCCCTTCCAGTTGAGTTTGGCAAAACTATACACCTAATTATAAATTAAATCTTGACAAATAAGGTAACACAGTTTTAAGGGTTGACCACATAGAACCATACCGAGTCCTGCACCGTAGCACGGCCGTGTCTCGGTTTTGAAATGTACCGTTGTAATCAAATACCGTAGGCTTAATATTACGGCTTCGTTAATTTTTATACGTTATGAACTGAAATAAAAGGTGACACCCGTAAACTTAATCCTGGCAACGGGGAACATCGGCGCTATCCAATCCACGTATGATTTCATTTGCTACGATACGGGTCTTGTGGGATATCGGTGCGGTTATGGTTGGCCAGACTTTTACCTATACTACACTTAAAGGTTAGATAAAAGAACACAGACATAAGTAGAATAATCTGTTTTATTTGACATTTTGACTGCCACGCCAAATTTTATTAACGGGTCTTCTACGCCACGCAACCATGTACTGATATTTATTTATCTAGTAAAATATCAATTTTTACTAAAAAATCTAACTTTAAATAAATAGTCTACGCTCAGAAATTATCTACATTACTTCACGCCACACAAAGGTAAATTCCATTGCATTAAAAGTGTGCCACTGTAGTACCCAAGCAGCAAAATATAAACTCGACTGTGTATACCAGAATATACACGTAGCGGTTTTAGCCCACGACCATGTGTATACCCAAATATACACATGGCAAGTGTTAAACAAAGAGATATAAATACATAAAACAATATTTTTGAAGGCATGAAAAGTGCTTTGGATTTTTTCCGAATTAATTTACCCCATTACTCTATCACCGTGAAATATCGAACTTGGTGCGGTTATGTGCAATGATCTGAAAAATAAAGCGGATAGCTAATAGAAAATGTTCCCCATATATTTTCAATAGACCTGCTCACGAATTTTTGACCCCACACTGGGAGAGTTGCTGTACACCTTTGCACATGCGCAGTTCTCATAAAAGTTAGTGTTTTTCAATTAAAATCTAATATAGTGTTGGCAACATTGACAAAATTTGCAGTATTTTAATAAATATAGTGATTGGAACACTGAAAATGTTTACCTACATAGCAACAGGGCCACACTCATGATAATTTGGGATTTTCCGATTGTAAACGCCAGGTAAAATTGACGCCGTCAGCCGCCCAAAAACCAACCTCTCATCTACGGTCGACCGTTATTAGTCATTTGCAGAGGCGCACTTACATGTTTGCCGCCCGTAGGCTATTTGTTTTTCGCCGCCCCTTTCTTCTTCTTTTTTCCTTCAGAAATATTTTTGAAGAGCAAAAAACGTCTGCCGCCCCCTAAAAATGCCTCCATAGGCTTCAGCCTACTCAGCCTTTTGGTAAAGGCGCCACTGGTCATTTGGTATTCTCGCTAAGCACAAATGAAAGGACATTTGTGCTTAGCGAGTCTTCCTGTTTTTCAGTGGTGTTTTTAACTTTTGTTTATTTTAGTTTTGATAAACCAAAACTAAATAATGAGTTATTGTATAGTGTTGTTTTGCAGAAATTGGAAGGTTTTTCTTGTGGTTTTGATTGCAAATAATGAGGTCAGTCAACAATTTTCAGCATAAAATTTTCTAAGATCACGAACGTTTGCAAACGACCAGAGGCAAAGGTGATAACTTGGTCAAGTCAAATGAGGCAACGGCGTTTACAAATGGCACAACACGCCAAGTTTAACTGAACGAAAACTGCTACGGCAGCGAAAGTGAAATAACAGTGTATAAATTGAGTCCTTAAACTAGTTACACCAAAATTAATTGGTTTTATGATAAAATAAATCAAATACCAATTGATTTAGTTTTGTTGTGTCAAAGTAGTTTTAAGAAGAAAGATAATAACGCAAAAATATCGTGCAGTTTTAAGGTTTAGTCAAAGAGGGTCCAGCAAAAACAAAATTCAAGTTGAGATTAGTGCTTCAAAGCACTCTCGTATACTAAATTATACAAGACAAAAAAAGTACCCAATATCTAAACCGGTTTAATTTTTAGGGACTTCTATGGAAGACGAGTACAAACTTAAAATAAAATATTTAAATATGTGTATATATCCAAGAAACAAAATTAGGTAATTGTCTAGAAAGTTGCGGCCACTCAGATTTTGACGAAATTTGCTATACCTTGGTTTTTTGGGGCGCTGATCACGAATCTATTTTTTTTTTTTCGGAAATGATTCCATCTTGAGATATTCGTCATCATGGCCAAACTGTTCTTATTTTTACTATAATTCTCTTTTTTTTGCACTAAGTGACTGATGTAACACTAAATTAGCACACAATATTTTATTTAACTATAAAAACCCTTTTTAAAACATGTTTTTCTTATTGGTTTTTAGCCTTTCTTTATTAATATAAAAAGTTTGCTTTAAATCAAGTCGCCATGTCTGAAACCATTATACACATAGGTGTATGCATGGTTGTAGCGTTTTAGGGGTAAAAGATTTGGAAATTTCCAAACCCGGTCCTGTTGTTTGTTTTCCGCTAGTCTGTAAATTTTTAGTGCGCATGCCCACAAGTGTACTGCGCAGTGCCCACGTAGGGGTTATTGTCACTTTTGCTGTATTTATCCTTATTATTTTTCAGATCAGTGGTTATGTGTGGCCCGACCTTTATCGGTGTATTTTACCGCTGTTAGTAGCGATGCTGATGCCGGTTAAAAACGAACAAGACCGAAGCTCAAGCGGCGCGATACTTTGCAACGCGCCACGTCTCCAGACACCGCTCGTCAATATCAACGTTTTTATTTAAAATTTGTTGTGGGAATCATTTTTGGCAACGCTTAAGTGGCATCGCTCGTGCGGGGCTAATATGAACGCAACCTAACTGGTATCATTTTTTTATTATGTAGAATCACCGCCTCTGGTTTTCGTAATCAATTTTTAAATCACCCAGTATGGTTATATTAGATTTTGGCTTTTGATCTTTGTGTTATTTGGAGCCATGTCTTTGTCGTATACAGGCTGTTCCTGCTAATATTTGTGAGGGTGATTTTTGGAATTATTTATAGAAAAAGCTTTATATAGACATATGCCTTAAAAGTCTTAAATTTTGAGATACAGATTATTAATATTTTCAAAAACCAAAACCTTTCAAAAATACTTATTTCAGTAAAAACTGTTAAACTAGATATAAACCCTTTTTAAATAAGTATTCACTATTTTTGTTACATAATTGCTAAAAAAATTAGAAAACCCATTTAAAAAAAGAGATTCCGCAATGCTTGTTTTATGGTTTAAAAATATGCAATTAATTAAATTTTATTTATTTTTCTCTTAAACTAAACAAGATACGAAAAAATTGGATCTGTATTTTTATAAGCTTAATCTAAAGAAAGCACAAAAAAATTTACGTACATTTACACAGTCAGTGGCGTACCGTTTTTTGTTAGGATTTTTTCTTTAGTTGCTTCTCGAGACGCCACTGGACTTATTAAATGTAATTAAGTTAGTGATAAATCACCTCCTTAATGTAAATAATAATATAGCCAAATTAAAACAAAATTAGGTAAAGGATAGTTAGGATATTTAAAAATAGTTTTTTTTGAAAATTTTAACACTCAGTATCCCAAAAGTTAAGATGTTTAGGACATATGTCGATGTTTTTCTCAAATGAGCAAAAATCACCCTCTTAAATATTAGCATGTCTTTAAGGAACACCCTGTATAATAGGTAGCAATAAATACTAATAAATAAATTTATGTCGATATTATTTCACCTGTATCGGATCAGATATACGTTTCAAATAATGTCTGATTTTATTGCCCTATATACATATATAATACAACAAGGATAAATCATTACTTTTTATTTGATATTGCTTATATTTAAAACCATATTCCTTATTTTGCGGGAATATAATATAGTTTGGAAACGTATACTTTTAAACTTTTTTGATAAAACTTTTTAATAAACCAAATTATTAAAAGTTGTTGAGCCATCATTTAAAAAGTTTACCAGAATAGCATGACTTGAACTTTTTTACAATGTTGATATTAAATGAGTAAAAGCGTTATAACTTAAATAAATGCTTCTTGGCACAACTTTAGTCGAATACGTCGTCATTGAAAAATTATGACGATGAGATTGCAAAGTGATTAAGAAACGTGTTGTTCTGTACAAACATAAATAACGCAAAGTTGCTCTAGACAAAAGTTAAACAATAAATTACTTTTTGAATTAAAAAAATTGTTTGTTTCTAAAATTATATTTTCTCCATTTACTCTAGGCTAATCCTCTGCAAAACTTAGGATTAAAGTTGGATTTATAGTTTGACGTTGCCGTTCCCATTTGTCATACGAAGGTAACAGATAAACTATATTAACTCGAAGCAAAAGTATGGAATTTTTTAGGACAGGACGGATCAGATTGCGGTTTTTTGCAATTGCTTCCAAAAATGATATGTAAAATTTCTACTTAATGTGTACATGTGTACCTTATACAACCCGGAAATTGCATTGTTGCAGCCAAAATAACACTTAAAAAATCATTTATAACAACCAAAATCAAAATAAGTATTATTTGACATGATACAGGGGTATCTTCAAAATCAATCACTTTTGGACTAAGGTAAGTTGGGTTAGACCGTCATATTTTAGCCTCAAGAATTTGTGGCGGCATTTTTTCTGCAAATTTTAGAGACACCCGGTATATCTACATATGTGGAAATAAAACCGAATATAACATCATAGTTTAACATCAGGCGACTTAGGTCGAGATAGTAGCATTATATTTACCTTTATATTACTATCCAGAAAAAAATTGTTAAGTGTTATTTGAGTTGCATTAAAAACAAATAAAAATGTATACATGTATGTATGTTGTTATGCAAAAAAGTTTTTTATATAATTTGTTTTCCTAATATTGGTTTTAAAAAGGTTACCCAATCATATGGTAAGTGTGTTATGTATAGTTTTCCTATTGTTCCTAGGTTCGGGTGTACCAGGTGTTCAAGGGGTCGTTTTCAACATAGAACTCAGATTCAGCAGTCCACAAAACGCCCTTACAATGATTTATGGGTTGTTTTTGTCACTCTTTTAGAAAAATTCTCGGAGATAACGTCTAAGTCCACTTGTGCACTTTACCTGGTGTCCGAGTCCATATTCTTTCGTTTCCCGCATGAATTTTGGAAGAGTCCCTCGAAGATGACGTTTATTGGCATTCCTGATCTCTGGGTGTTCGGGGGTCAATTTGAAGATTATAATAGTGATCAGCGACTTTAAAAACCTCCGGGGAGGGGGTTATGTTTTGGGGTCACTAAATCCGAATCCGAAGTCAGTTTGACCCCATTAGGTCACGGTCAAGATCATTTTAAGGACAATTCATCAAAATTTATTGAAAATAGACCACAAACACGGTACCTTTATGTTTTTGGGGTCGCTTAATCCGAATCCGAGAGGGTTAATTTGACTACGGATTCGGATTTAGCGACCCAAAGAACCCCAAGATATCATGATTTCAGTGCATTTACAATAACTTCTGATGATTTGACCTTAAAATGACCCTGAGCGTGATGTAATAGGATCAAACTGACCCCGGATTCGGATTTAGCGGTTCCAAAAACATTAAAATACCACGATTGTGATCCCTTTTTGATAAATTTGGATGATCTGACTTTGAAAAATCCCTTGACTCTGACCTGATGAAGTCAAACCGACCCCAGATTCGAATTCAGCGACCTCAAAAACTGAAAGTTACCATAGTCTGGTCTTTCGGACCTTCAACTTATTTCTACTTTTTGGCTGTGACTGACCTTAAAATGATCTTGACCCTGACCTAATAGGGTCAAACCGACCCCAGATTTGTATTCAGCGACCCCAAAAACATAGAGATACCATGGTCTAGTCTTTCGGACAACCAACTTTTTATTTTTGTGGAGCTGTGATAGTTTATTAATTAAAGAGGCAAGTTTTTTTGAGGTAATAATAAAATGTATTTTGTCCTAGAACCAGATATATATATATATAACTATTAACAATAGAACACCAGTATGGCTCTTCTTTTATACGGGGTGTCCAGTCACTCTACCGACATTCTTTAAGAGTTGATTCTCTAACGGAAAAAATAAAAATCCATATGTCCTACTTTTAAAACAACAGGATTTTAAATTTAAAAAAATCTTGTTTTATATGATTTTTTTACCAATGTAAATATTTCTGAGAAATTTGGCAGAATAAATTTTACGAGTGTCGTCTATAAGGTATTCCTGGTAAATATTATTTGAGAAAAATAATGGTACGCCACTGTATTTCCCAAAAATAAAAATACTTTTTCAATTTCTTCTTTAGTTCTGAAACAAATTTGATCTTTTCTTATTCAATGTACCTACGGTTTTTGCGTTAATAAATATAAACCATTTTTCGGTATAATAAAAGGTGATTTTTACTATAGAATTAGACATTAGCAATATAAAATGACCATGCCGAGAAATGATTTGTGCTTATATTATTTATACGAAGGCGAAACCCGTAAATCGAATAAAAAAGTAAGGGGACCAAATTTTTTAAAACTAAACATGAATTTAGTAAAGTATTTTTATTTAAGAAAAATTCACTGGCGTACAATTTTTTTTTAATATTTTTCGTAAATACCCGACGGACGACAGTGGTAATTTTTTCCCTTTACGTGAAAAAATTTTTCGGTGGTTAAGAGAAGTCAGCCAAATTTATTAAAAATAACCGAACTGATAGATATACAGTGTGGTCCATTAGGTATGCAACAAATGGAAAACTTTTTATTTGCAATTTTTCAGTAAATTTTACTCTTGAAAATTAATGCATGGTCCGAAACTGTATTAGCAGAAGTTAGTTCTATTAAAAGTTTTATAGGGTAGGTCAAAAAGATTAAAAACTGTTTAGGAGTGAAGTACCCTTATTTCTAAAAATACAAGGAAATGTTAAATAGAAAAGTTATTTAAAATTAAAAGTTATGCCTAAATACCAAATCATGGCCTCCTATTTAAGTTTTTATGTATTTATATTTTAATTTTAATTAATCTGCTCTACACTTTCATTAAAATTTGAAAAAAAAATATACAAGGTAAATAAGAAATTTTTATACGCATTTTATAATTTATAGAAAAGCATATATGTATAATTTTAGGGACCTATTAAATATCTTTGCAACAAACTTAAAGTTAGCGGTTAGCTAAAAAATATAAATGCAATTCAATTGTTCAAATTCGCTTCGATTGTTTAAATTTGTTTAAAAATCAGTTGCTTGGATCAGAATAACAAAAATATGTATTATACAGGGTAAATTCAAAATTTCCACAAAATTTTAAAAATTTTAATAAAAGGCCATGACTTGGTATTTGGGCATGGCTTTTGATTCTAAATAACCTTTTTATATAAAATTTTGTTGTGATTTTAAAAATAAGGGTACTTTACTCTTAACCGGTTTTTGCTTTTTTACCTACTTTGTATATCATTTAACTTTTAATAAAACTAACTACTGCTAACACAGTTTTGGACCATGCAGCAACTTTTATAAAGAATAAAATTTTTTGACAAATTTCAAATAAAAAGTCTTTTATTTGTTGCATACTTAATGGACCACACTGTATAAGTTATTAAAAAAAACCTTATAGATATTTTTTAAATGTTAACAACCTGTAGTTCCAAAAGTATTTCGCTTGGGACATATGTTCATATAAAGTTTTTTTTAATTTTTCGTTAAAGGATCACTTGTTAAAATTTGTGTTAAGAGTTAATGCACAGGTTTTCTGTTACGAAATTGTTTAACCAATTAGAGTTATAAATTTTTTCTTTATTAAGCTCTTTGGTGCTTAATTTTGGTAACGTATTTTTTTTTATTTTGTACTGCCTTTGAACTGATATTTTTTTATTATTAACCTGCCTACATAAAAAGAAAAAATGTTCGTATTTATTTTTTCTTTTTTTTTAATAAACAGCATTATTGTTACATTATCCCTAACAAACTTTATTTTAGCGCTATTTAAAAAATAGAATATTCTATTATAGAAAATTAGTCATAAAAAATAATGTATAAAAATAAACAAACCTGTTGAAGTAAACTCCTCCACATACATATATCGAGCGTGCTGCGATCTCCCTCACTATTTTTGTCGATAAACCTGCGTGACGTTGCTTTGGAAGCGTCGCGACGCACTGAACCCCGTCGCCTCAGAACGGCGTCCTATTGGAATGCTGTCTGTATACCGGAGGTTAAAAACAAATTTAACTTACCTAAACGCTTTTAAAATTAAAATGTACTTTCAGAAGGACCATTTTAATTCTGGTTACGTTTATCATTAATACAGGGTGCGTCAGTTCTTTGTTCTTTTATAGGGCAGTTTTGGAGCACAATAAAAAATTACCTACTCTCCTGCTGTACTATACAAAGAACTTACTATTTTAGTCCCTTTAAAGTACAGTTAAAAGAAACATGCTGCTTTTCTATGTTATCCACCAGGACTCTTTCCCCAGACCAGTTTCGCCTACCTTACAGGAGCTTGTCAATAAGAATGTAGCGAGTCGCGGTGAATAACATAGAATTCAAGTGTCTTTTTATTAGACAAGCTTTGTTGTCTAGTGGTAGGATAATTTATAATCATGCCGTTGATGCCCCACTGAAATCGCATCATTCAGTAAATACTAGCATTTATTTTAGCGAAGGGGCTAGTTATGTTCAAAGCACAATGGAAAAATTTCCTATTGTCTTGGTATATTATACAAAGCATTTTACTTCCTTTAAAGACAGTTAAAAAAAAAACATTCTTCTTTTTTATTTTATCCACCACGACTCTTTCCCCAGACCGGTTTTGCCTGCCTTATAGGAACTTCTTAATGAGGCTATAACAAGTCGCGGTAAATAACATAGAATTCAAATGTCTTTTTAGTAGACAAGCTTTGTTGTCTAGGGGTAAAATAATAATCCTACCGTTAATGCCCTACTAAAATCAAATCATTTGGTAAATACAAACATCAATTTTAGCGGAGTGGCTAGGTATGTTTAAAGCACAATAGAAAAAATTTCTACTGCCTTGGTACATAATAAAAGCATTTTGCTCCTTTAAAGACAGTTAAAAGAAACATCCTGCTTTTCTATGTTATTCACCACGACTTCTTCCCCAGACCGCTTTCGCCAGCCTTACAGAAACTAGTCAATGAGGCTGTAACGATTCGCGATGAATAACATAGAATTCAAGTGTCTCTTTATTAGACAATGCTAAATAGTCATAGTCACTGATGCGCCCTTTAAAACACTCAAATTCTCTCTCTCTTTATTAGACAAAATTTATTGTCTAGGGGTAGAATATTAATCGTACCGTTAATGCCCTACTGAAATCGCATCATTTGGTAAATACGAGCATCCATTTTAGCAGAGTGGCTAGGTATGTTTAAAGCACAATGGAAAAATTTTCTACTACCTTGTTGTATAATACAAAGCATTTTAATCCCTTTAAAGACAGTTAAAAGAGACATCCTGCTTTTCTATCTTATTCAGCACGACTTATTCCCCAGACCGCTTTTGCCTGCCTTACAAAAATTGTCAATGAGGCTGAATTCCTACCCACTCCGCTAAACTGGTTGCTCGCATGTACTGAATGGTGCGATTTCAGTAGGGCATCAACGATAGGATTAATATTCTACCGCTAGCTTGTCTATTTAAAAAAAAACTTGATTTCTATATTATTCACCGCTAGTCCTTACAGCCTCATTGACAAGTTTCTTCTGAAACCCGCCTGGGAAAATAGTTGTGGTAAATATCATAAAAAAGAAGGATGGTTTTTGTACAGTCTTTAAAGGGAGTAAAATACTTTGTACGCTTATTAAGGGTTATTTTAGAAGATATTTTTAAGGACTATTTAAAAATGTATACTTTATTAATTTGATTTTTAAATAGGTAATACCGTGTATTACCCACAGCTATTGACCAAGCTCATTACCCACGGTTGTTATGAGGTGCTTTAAATGTGTATAAATACGAAAATTTATATGTTTTCGACAACCTCTTTTTCTTGAGTATAACTCTTTAGCAAATGTAACTATTTTTTAGTCACGTAATATTAGTATAAAAATATCCAATAGGTATGTAAAATTAACTAACTTTAAAATCACATTCGTTAACAAATTTGCACTAGGCTATAATGTCATAGCTGACAAATACTGTCACAAATCAACACCATTAAATTCATTGTTTGTATCGATAACACTTCTCAAGACATTAAAAGTCGTAGAAAAAGTATAGTATGCAACTCGCCCGGAATACTCATTTCCCTCTCGTATGACTTATAGCACTTGCTTGCGGCTCGTGCTGCAAAAGTCATACTCGTGGAACTGAGTAATATTTCGTGCTCGTTTTATAATATACTATCAATTATAATGACTTGCTGCTGCTGCTGCATTTTGTTGCCACTCCCCGTAAGTTAACAGTGACGTGGATAATTTTATTTTCGGTGGGGGGCTAATGAAATGGATAAAGTATGTTTAAACGTCGTTTTGTATAGAAAAATCGAAAAAGAGCAAAAAAAAGAAATGGTTTCCACCTAAAAAAAAAAATACACATTTACTGACTTTATTTCTACTACAACCTGTTCCATTATGCATAAATAACCAGAAAAGCAAGAAAAGGCTCTTTCAACTTTACAACCTTCATTTGTAACAACCCGTAAAACATTTTTCAACCTTTCTGGGGGAAGGGTAATTACCCCCTTAAACCCCCCTTATCTACCCAAGTGTAGGTTAAAGGTAATACCACTGAGCAACAAACGTCTGTTATAACATTTTTAATCTATTACAGAAAGGAATCAATAAAATAAAAACAAAATTTGTATAGCACATCAGTTTTTTTGTAACTTAAAAAAGATACATTTTGTCTAGACATTATAAGGAAAACATGTCTTGAACGCTTTTTCAAATATATATCCTAAAGAATGTCTCGTTTTAGAGTCCAACAGAAATACTTAAATTGTTTTAAACTGCATTTGTATTGGGTTCTCTTATGTATATTTGTTTTTGAGTATGTTACAAATTTTATTTACTTTTTTCCAATTTTGGGCGTATTAATAAATACATTTAATTATTATTGAACAATTTTGTGCTTGGTTGTTTCCATAATGACGATGTTTTTACTTTTCGAAATAAATATCACTAAAATACCATTGGGTACATAAACCCCCATTTTTAAAAACCGTTCCAGTAGTTATTGTATAGGGTCTTTTAATAAGAGTAATAGTATTTCAAATAGAGATTTCTCGGTTTCTAATCCATATATTTGAAATTTCTAGGTGTTTCTACAGGCGATTTCGGATCGTTTTGGTCCCCAGTTCGGTTGGTTAAACGACTACCAAACAATTTCGGATGTCAAAATAGTGACGTCACGCCAACTTTGGTACCATCTTTGGTTTGTCAATTGCTATACCGAGGCTTAAGGATCGGTAGAGGGGTTTTGTACGCTCTCATCCTTTTCTAAAGTTGTTGGCATTACTTTAAATTTTAAAGGGTGTCTCAACTAGAAAGCCTGATTTGATTGTCAAGAAAAACACAACTTCTTTTTGAATTAAGCAGGTATTTATATTTTAACATGAAAAGGAATATTTGCGATTAAACATGGAAGACTACATCCGGCAGATGGCCACCACAAGACCTCTGGCAAACGGTCATTTGCTTCATAAAATTCTGGATAACGTTTTCGCATTCCTGTGGCCCTATTTCACCAATAACGCCCGTATCTCTTCTTTTAGGCGCTCAATTGTTCGCGGCTTGTTCACCTACACCCTATCTTTGAGATAACCCCAAAGAAAGTAGTCGATCGGCGTTAGATCGCAGGATCTTAATGGCCAATGAAGAAATTACCCGGTCTGGAAACTTGGTCCGCAGTAACTCCATCGTTTCGCGGGCTGTGTGGCAGGTCGCGCCGTCTTGTTGAATAAACAGATCACCCACATCAATTCGATCTTCAGTTGAATCTTGTACGCTTGAAAATGTAGATTTTTTGTTAAAATTCGTTGCAAAGTGGGTCTTGTAATGTTCAATTCTTGACCACGATGCCGAATGGTGCCTGGATTCTCTGCCACACTTTACCTCACTGCGGCTATGTTTTCGATGGATGATGGATTGACAAGGACGGCGGCGAATAGGGGTCTTCTTATCCATCAATGTGAATTTCGCTCAAATTTTCTAATTAACCGGCGAACTGCCGACTCATTTAGTGCATTGTTGCGGCCGAAAACTACCGTAATCTGCGCACTGTTTCCGCAAAGCTTTCCCCATTTTGTAGTGAGTTGTCAAAATAATTAAACGTTGTTCGTTCGAATAGGGCTCCAAAACTTTTAATCGCGTGGTATGTACATAACAGCTGTCAAAAAAGAAAAATTTAATTACTCGCACAAACAAAATGCGGCAAATTCAAATCCGGCGCTCTTGTTGAGACACACTTTATTTCTTTTGATAATAAAACAGTCTAATCCTGATAGTAATAGTTGCAAATATTTAAATTTAAGTATTGCTGTTAAATAAACAATTTTATAGAAACCAATAAACCGTTAGGTAAGGTTCTTCTTTTATTTGCCTACCAAAAATACCAAACGAATTCGGATGCTATCTTACACAGACGTAACGGTTGTGACATACCAATTGTTACCTACCAAAGTCGGAGTACCAAAACGGGCCGAAATCGCCTTATGTTTAGTATAGTATGCAGTTTTATGATGCAGTATCTGACTCCTCTCGATCGGTTGGAAGTAATAAAAAAACATTACCAAAGTGGTGGCTGATTTGTGGCTGTGGCCACTCAACGTTTATTTACTCACAAATTGGATTGCCATTTGATAACCCGATTTTTGAGTAAATAAACGTTTAGTGGCCACAAATCAGCTACAACTTTAGTAATATTTTTTTTTAGTACCAATCGATGGAGAGGAGTCAGACTCTGCATCCTAAAACTGCATACTATACTAAATATAGCAACACCTAGAAATTTAAAATATATGGATTAGAATCCAAGAAATTTCCATTTGAAATAATATCGCTCTTATTAAAAGACACTATAGTTACTCTTTGAGGGCTGTGGCCTAGGAACGATTTTGATAAGGTAGTCAACAATAAAGGATGGGGTATCTTATGACAAACCACCTGAAACCCATGGTACTTCTGATGTTCTCTAAGGATACTAAATTTGCTCTGTGGAGATTAATGATTTTAAAAGTAAATTAAATAAGAAAAAATAAATAAAAATTAATTATTGGAAGAGATGCCAAGTAGGAAAGCGGCAAAGTAATGATGCGAGTACAGAGTACAGTGAAATTTTTTTCACTAATAATAGCATGTTAATACAGGGTGATTTTTAACCTAACCGCATAAACTTTATTGCTGGACAAAGAATTGACTACTTTGAATTTCCCTAAAAAGTCTCAACTTTATTGTGCTACCCAGTACGTACCATTTAATTATACAAACAAACAATTTTATGTTTTCTATATTAAAAAATGTAATTAAATATTTGTAGTTAGAGAGATAACTTAATATTTAAAATTAAAGAAAATACGTACATATTATTCTAGGAACATATAATGATTAATTTAAAAAAAGAAGTACTAACCTATTCTTTGTTTCAGCAATAACATGTTATATTTACTATAAGCCCTAATTGAAATTACAATTGCGTAAAAAATTAGAACTGAACATAGACTGTACAGGGTGTCCGTATTTCATTACAATGACTTGTGGTTTTCGCAAACTGTTGCTACTCTTTGATGAAACAAAAGATAACACTAAGAGTCTTCTATGGCCTTGTTCGTTTTTGACATACAGAGCGAAATTCATTTTTTTTCCATTTTCGGACTCCCTAGTTGGTTTGATTTTATTAAATATATATTTTTCAATTAAGCGGATAAGAGCTTTTAAAAAATATTTAATAATAGTTATTTTATATTAATAAACCCTAAGTGGATGTATAAACTTCATAACAAAAGATTTAGTTAGCCCTGAGTTTATAATTTGTTTAAATTTTACAGCAACATTAAAGTCTTACCTACTTTACCCCGCCCAGCACCCCTATTTACCCGTCAGTTCCTAAGTTTGTTTACTTATTAAATAACTAAAAATAAACATTTTGAGTTAGCGCCATTTTAACCAGTGTCCAAAATCAGTATGTATCCATAATGTTAAGAAAAATATTCGATTTAAAGAAAACCGTATATAATACTGTAACCAAAATTATAACTGAAGTTTAAATTTTGAAGGTATCAGTTTCATACATGGTTTTCCATTGTTTTGTTTTTAATTGACTGATTTTCTAGAAATTAATCATACATACTGATTTTTGATACTTTTTAGAAAACACTAGACTGGGCCAAAAAAAAACATTTTTTTTCTAACGATACTTTGAAACTATAGTTCATGACGACGAAATAAAAATATCCCGAAATTTTAAGCCCGTTATATTAACATTAAGAGGTGCATCATTAAAATTATTGTTTTTTAACAAGTGTTGCATTTTTATACAAAATTTCGGAATCAGTCAATCTTGAACCTTCGAGGAATTCATATCCTTAAAGGAAATTAAATTCTCTCCAAAAGAGCTCTCCTAGCCAATTTCTGTAGAACGTACCGTTTTCTTGTAATCGCGCATTAAATATTAATTTATTTTTTTAATATTTGTCACTTAGATTCTGGATTCTTTAAACTACTATAGATATCAATATTTTTATAGAACAAATAATTATGCTTAAGGGAAATTTGATACTCTACGAAAAGGTTTTTTACATTTTTCGATAAATTCATTCCTTTCAAGGTAATTTAATGTTAAAATTAAAATGAAAGCTTATTTTACATTAAATAACTTTGAAAGGAATGAATCTTTCAAAAATGTTAATTTTCCTTACAAGTAATAATTTGTTTTATAGAAAGATTGATATTTATGGTAGTTAAAAAAATCCAGAAGCTAAGTAACAAAATTTAAAAAATAAATTAATGTTTAATGCGCGATTACAAGGAAACGGCTCGTTCTACAGAAATTTACTAAGAAAGCTCGTTTGTAAAGAATTTATTGGCCTTCAAGAATATGAATTGGTTGAAGGTTTAACATTGACCAATTCCGAGATTTTGTATAAAAAATGCAACAATTGTAAAAAATCAATAATTTTAATGGTGCACCTCTTAATGTTAATATTAAGGGCTAAAAATTTTAGGATTTTTTTGTCGCCATGAATAATATTTTTATAGTACTGTTGAAAAAAACATTTTTTTTTACCCAGTCTAATAAACACATTAGGGCTGATCCAAGATGTTTAGTTTTTAATTATTTATTGGTGAAGAAACTAAAGGAATTGAGGGGTAAATAGGGGTGCTGGGCGGGCTAAAGTAGTTAAAACTTTTATGTGGCTATAAAATTTAAACAAATTATGAACTGAGGGCTTATTTTTTTGTTATGAAGTCTATATCATGGCCCACTATGCAAAATTCAATTTTAAAATTAAAAACCTCAATATAGGGTCTTTAAATATAAGATAAGTATTAAATATTACACATTTTTGAAAGCTTTTATCCGCTATAATTTAATAAATAAAAATATACAAGGTGTTTTATTAAAAAATAATATGGGTAATTTATGTCTCGAAAAATATATATTTTTAAAGATCTAAGTACACCACTGAATTCTACGTTAAAATATATATCACTTCTGTTCTAAGTTGCAAGACAATTAAAATAGAAGGGTCCGAAATGGAAAAAAATGAATTTTGCCCTGTATGTCAGAAATGAAGAGGGCCATTAAAAATATTTTAGTATCATCTGTCGTTTTATAAAAAAGTACCAACAGTTCGCGAAAACCGCAAGTCTCTATCTTTCATTAAAACCAAGATACCCTACAATTGCAACAAAATTCGGACACCCTGTACTATTGTTAATGCTTAACACAAACATTACGACTTGTTTATTGTTTTATTTTTTAACAAAGAACAAAAATTCAGCCAATAAATTTTTTTAAGCTGTGTAAAACCTGTCCTAAATTATTTCTAAAACAAAAATACTTCACTATTTATTATTTTCCTTTATAATATTTTATTAACTTTTTTTATGTTTATTTATTGTTAGTCCTGAGCAATAATTTAAGATTTAAGATAAGAATTACCCTGTAGAAGTAAACTGTGGTAATCTAAAAAAAGGCATTTAGTATGTATTTGAAAGCGTGAGGTCCTTTTTTGGGACGAAAGTGACTTTAGCCTCTCCCTTAGAAATTTTTGGCCCCGCCCTTGGTCACACCAAAACCAAAAGCTAGGTAGCATCGCCACTGCTTAGATGCTACCTAATTTTATCAAAAACACAATTTTAGAAAAATCAAATAAAGGTAAGAAAGGAACTGACATTATTTTCACAAAGTTTGTTTCCTTATTGAAACTCCCGTAATTAACTTTTTCGGTAATCAAGCGCCCTTAAATTACTTTTTCATTAATTTAAGTAAAAACTTAACATCTTTAAGAATAATAATTATAAAATATTATTTTGAAGTGTCAGTAGCAAAGAAGCTTATCCCTATTAAGCGAACAAAATTTTGTTAATGATAGGGTGCTGGAGTATACAGTGCATTTCTTTAATGTCTCCTTTCCGTTTTATTTTTTGAACTGTTCAATTAGGAAATATTAAACTTTGGGATGTGAATACATTAAGGATATTTGCTGCGCACCCAACCAGCGCTGGTGATTGTACGCAGATCCCATTTTTAGGGGGATATCCTTAGAGTGTCGGTACTTTGTCCAGGTCAATACTATGTGCCAACTGTAGCATTTACCCTCGGTCCAGTCCCGCAAGGTTTTAGTGATTCGGATTTAATTTTGTAGGTTTCAAATATGTCCTCTCGTGAACTCTCCAGACCCAAACATTCCTTAATCATGTAAGAAGGGGTTTTATCCCCACACCACTTTCAGATGTTATCCGCTGCCAGATCAGGCCTGTAATAGTGCTCAACTGAGTTCTACTCATGCCCAGTAGTCTGGATGCAAAGTCCTGAGAGTGATCCTTGAGCATTGCCGTGGTATGCGTTATCTTTGTTTCCTATGACCATATTTCCTTAAACTTTCTTCTGGTCCAATCCTTGGCCTATCGCTTGAAGATCCCACCGGACATGCCCGGAGACAGGGTACTGCCAGGTTTGGGTTATTGCTTCCCGCTATCGCCAGCTTATCCGCTGCCTCGTATCGTTTGATACCAGTATGTTTTGATACTCATACCAAATTGACCGTATTGGACTTTGCTAATGTATTAAGGGTCTCTATGCAGTCTCTGACTAGCTTGGACTTAATTATTACCATACTAATTAGTTGTCAGGGCAGTTCTTGAGTCACTGCATATATACAGGTGTTTGCATCTGTATTGCTTTTGCTGTATTGGCAAAATCCATCTTGCACAAGCCCAGATCGCATACATCTATGTTTAAACTACTGTCGAGTAATCTCCAAGGCCAAAGGCTAGCTTCATCCTTGGATTTTCACTCCAAACACCAGCTCCAGTTTCACTCCTATTTTAAGGCCCATCTGTGTACCAAACAAGTCCCTTAGGAGTAAGGATGTCTTCCATATGATCCGTCCATTTATTTCTGTCCGTAATCTTTGTTTTATATTTTCAGTGGTAGATTCTCGGTATTACATCGGAGACCTCGGGCCGTGAGACATCATTTGCTTCCACCTTCCTGAGCACCGCCGCATGACAATACGATGTTTCTTTCCACTTCCCGCCTGATTTAGGCCTAAGAGCCGTTTTAATTGCCCCTACTTTAGCTTTAATGTCAGTAGACCGTAAGCCAGATGCAAAATTTTGTTAGTCATTTCCTCTCAGTCCATAACTCGTATAATGCCTTAAGAGGGTGTACATGAATCATTCTGAGCGTCAGCTGCGTCTCCGATAGTGGAATTGTACAGGGTGCTGCAGAAAAAGACCAATAATAAACTCGTGTTTATTTAAATGGAGCACCCTGTATATTAATTCATTTTTGGATTGTAGGAGTAAAAATATTATAGGTTTTATCAGCGATCCCTGTACCGAAACTGAAGGGTTTTAAAGATATTTAGGATTTAAAAAAAAACATGACAAAAAAAGCCCAATAAAAATCTTAAAACTTTGGCTTCTTTTATAAATAGAGTGTATGTTCCTATTTGATTTGGTATAAAGCTTAATTTATCATGTGTCTTTGGTTCAAAACATTTGTTTGATATTATTCAAAGATCTAGATATTTAGAAAAGAATTTAAGAAACATTATTGACACCATTATTCAAAGAAATGGATATTTTGCACATCCAGAAAACATTCTACTGGCTATGCTGGGAGATAAAAAAATCAGTACGAGAAAGCAGAAAATATTATCATAAAACTTAGATTAGAAAATAATTCAACAAAACGATTGCGAACGTTTACCATCCCTACATTGAATATAAGTGCAAAAGATAACGTTGATATAATTAATTGGTAGAAGGTCAATGTAACTAAACCTCCATTAACACGAGATCTTGAGGAACACAATTTAAGATCAATTATTGTCAATGATTTGGGACTGGACATAACTGGACTTCCTTGTCATAATCAAGCGGTTGAAAGGTCTGTTAAATTAGTAACTGAAGCATCATCGAAGGTTTGTACATTACCTTCACGTGATGGTTTCATCCGAACGATATTAAAATCACGAAGTGAGTTACCAAAATTTGATACCAAAAAATAATATTATTAATAATCCAATTAACTAATTTACAAATCAAATGTTACTTATTTATCCATATACCGGTTGATGCATCGCCGGGCGAGACATAGGAAATCCCATGTAATTTTTAATGGGGTCAATTATTGGCTCCCCTCATTATTTTAGAGAAAAATTCCATAAAAGTTTATTGAAGAGCATGCAAATCTACGTCCATGGTACAAACTTTAGATTTTTTGGTTTACCCGTTTGTTAGTAAGATGCTAATATATTTTAAAAAATTGTTACATTATTATCGCCTCATATTTATGAACAACAATAAAAATACTAGTTAACGTGACATAACGTTGTTATTTTGAAATTTAGTGCTTTATTATTATCAAAACATCGTAGAGCGAAAAGATTAACCATCCGAATAGACCGATACCCGGAAAATCAACAGTTGATAGGACTATCAAAAAATTTGAGACCAAAGGCACAGTGATAAATAACTGCAGATGTGAAGCTAGGGAGTATCAAAGAGAAGAAAATGTAAGAGATGATAGAGACTTGGAAATTTTATTGCACGTGGAAGAAAATTAAGGGAAGGTGAGGTGACATATTATTTGACCATTTTTTCTTAATCAAGACTACGTTTATATCAAATATAGTTGAAGCTGGCTTGAAAACAAAACGGCTTGGAAGCGATTTCCAAGTCTACGTGTTTATTTCGGTGGCTTGAAAGTCGATTGAAAAATCGAGGTCATGCACATTTCAGGCCATCGTCGTACGCATGCGGCAGTTTTGCACCCAACTTCACAGTAGACATCAAATGAAAAACAATCCTCATGTTTTAATTCGTCCCGTTTTGTGTGCTGTTCTTGGTGTGAGCGTGTTCTAAAGTTTTTTCACCTGTTTATCAATTCACATTTTTATAAAAATGTCAAAATCATATATGAAATTGACACTGATGACGTCCGAGGAAGCATTCATTTGAAGTTAGGCAGTTATTAAGCCCTCTTGAATCGTTCATTTCGTGTTTCTAATCGGCTTCAGTGAAGTCAACCCTACTTATTTTTAGGCTTGACTTGGACGATTCAAGTCACTTCCAAGCGCGTTTATAACACTTTTTTAAGCCACTTTTAAAAGCCGCTTTAACTCAAGCTAGCTTCAACTATTCGATATAAACGTAGTGTATGATTTGAATGCAGAATTTTATTTGGAACTACTCAAAGAACTAATTTTACCCGCTTTAAATGATGTATCCAGGAAAAATCAGGAAATTTGGTACCAAATAGATGACTGCCCGGCACAAAATACCCTGGCTGTTCGGGAATATTTACAATGCTTTTAATGGAAATGTTATTGGCCTAAATCACACCATAAATTGGCCAGCCAGGTCTCTTGATATTTCGGCAAATGACTTCTTCCTCTGGGGCCATTTAAAAGCATGATATACAAGGATACAAATTACTCTAATCTAGATGAGTTAAAAAATACTATTTCTGCAGAATGCAATAAAATTTCAATTTACCAGTTAGCTAATGTAAGAAGACAATTTTATGAACGTCTGGGTTATTGTCTAGCAGTCAATAGAGAAATATTTGAAAATTTTCTTAAATCCTAAGTTTATTTCCAACATATTAATTATTGTAATAATATTAATAATTTATTGAAGCATGTAAATATTATAAATGTCACAAGTTATTGAAATTTGTTACTCTAGTTTAGTTTAACTTAACTTAATTCGTTTGTATAAATACAACTTTAATCTTTTCACTGTATGATTTTTTGATAATAATAAAGCACTAAATTTTAAAATGACAACGTCACGCTAACTGGTATTTTATTGTTGTTCATAAATATGAGGCGATAATAATGTAACAATTTTTTAAAATATATTAGCATCTAACTAGCAAACGGGTTAACCGTAAAATCTAAAGTTTTTACCATGAACGTAGATTTGCATGCTCTCCAATAAACTTCAATAGATTTTTCTCTAAAATAATTAGGGGAGCCATAATTGACCCCATTAAAAATTACATGGGATTTCCTATGTCCCGCCCGGCGATGCATCACCCGGTATAATATTTAATTATTAATGTTAATTTATATTGTTATTCAATTTCTTAATTTGTATTCTTCTTATATTCTATTAAATTGTAATTAAAGTAAATATATTTGTATTAGATATAAACAAAAACCGGTCCAATTATTCATAAAATTTTACAATTCTTTTGGACATCCCACAGTTTTATGAATAATCAATATTCATTTTTTAATATCTCCAGAGCAAATGCTCGTAAAAAATTTTTGAAAGTTTTCTACAAACTTTTGAGTGTCTTTTTCCATGCCAATTACATGCTATAAGTTGATTTTTTCTTGACCATTATTGTAATTACAACAAAAATCACAAAAAAATTACAAGCTTATTTTAACCACAAGAGTAAAACTTGAGTTTAAAATGGTCATATCTGTTCATTGTCAGATGTTTTCAAATATTAAGAGCCACATTTTTACTTATAATTAATTTTAAAAATTAGTGGGCCACCTCAAAATATTAAATAATACCACTTTTTTTCTTTTAGAAGTGACAAATTCCACCCCCAGGCTAAGAGATTTTTTTAAATTTCAGTCCACCCTAGTATTTAGTCGACTAGAGTGTTATTAACCTGAAAGCCCTTAGCTGCTTTACTTATGTCATCAAAAGAGATGTTATTAAAAGCCCCTTCAATGTCTTAAAGCGCGCAGAGTAACCCTTTTTTCCTCCTTAACACCTTTTCAATATCGCCGACAAGGGGGTGAAGGACTGATTCGGTGGATTTACTGGTTTCATACGCGTGTTAAGTAGTTAGCATCTCATCCCTTATGAATCGATCTATCACCTTTTTTAGCGTTTTAAGCAAGAAGGAGGTAAGACTGATCGGTCTAAATGCCTTGGATGTGTCATATGAGTCCTTTCCCCCGGTTTGGATATGAAGACTTCTCTTACTTCACGTCAGGCTTTGGATTTGTATCTTACTGCCACGCACGCTCTAAATACCTTGACCAAATGCCTTGTCAACGCGCCTCTTTCCTCTTTTCTCGGATAGGAGAGCCAAAAAAACGCCATCCGTTAGTTCCGCTTTTGTATTTCTCGAAGGAGTTAACCGCCCAACGCAACTTGTTAAACGTAACAACCTTGCAAGTCATCTTTTAATCAGACCTAGAGGGGGAATGTCTACTTTTCAGTCTGATTATTGTGAAAATCAACCCCCTTGGATCATCAGATGTGGTTCATTATTTTCTGGGGTTTCTCTAAAACCACTCCTTGAGGTGTCTCGAGTTTCCCAATTTTAACCTGTGGTCCTCCTGCGAATATTTTCCTGAATTTTGCAACCAAAAAAATAAATTCTCCAGTATCCCACAATAGTCTTGCCACGATTTCAGTTTGGACTTTCGAACCAGACGCCTATATGCCTTTGCTCGGCCTTGGGCAGGACTTTTCGTAAGACTTAGTGATAGCTGAGAAGATTCCTGTAACCTTATTCTCTATCATCCTCCCCGTCCTCAGATGACCCTCGGAACCCCCAAACATACTTTCCAGGCTAGATTTATTTAACCCACCCAGTCAGTCTATCTAGGATTTCTGTGGGTTTTCTCTGACGAAGCGGTACCAGTTTTCAAATTAAATGCGGCGATGATCAGAAAGTAATTTCTGTCCTGTCACTCTTCAATGCCTCATATTTTTGTGACTTTTTTGACGTTATTGTTATATCTAATACATCTTGCCTTCTTCATGTTACAAAGGTAGGTTTGGATTCTGTGTTAAGAATATCTTCGATTCCATGTAACGAGGTATTCCAATAGGGCATCATCTCTCATTTGTATTTGTACTACCCCAAATGGTATTGTGCGCATTTGCATCGCAGCCCACCACGAGGTCTAGCCCTTCTTTATTACAGAACTCGGCCACACTCCTTAACTTCCTAGAAAAGGCGTTATGCGTCAGTCGAGTCTCCAGGAAGGTAGGCAGAACGAAGTTAGATGTACTTATTGCGGCATGTTCTTAAAGTTTTTTTTGTATTTTTTTTTTAATGGTGATATAATATATAGAATGCTTCTTTAAACAAAAATACCGGGTATCAACGAACCTATTAGACAAGCCATAATTTCAAGAGTATTTGACATATCAAAATGAGACTTGGTATAAGTAAATAAAAAGAGGGTTTTTGCATATTTCTTACTTTTTGGTTACTAATGACTCTTATTTTAATTTTTATGTGGAACATCATGTATATATTAGGATTTTTGGATATCTGAGACAATTCTAAATAGTTGTTTGACATATTTAAAAGTTTTTAAACCTACTTGACTTAGAATTGTCTTAGGAATCGAAAAATAATTAAATATGCAGGGTTTTTCAAAATTGGAGCCATTTTCGGTTAAACCAAAAGTGACAGAAAAGTAAAAAATACGCCAAAATTCTCCTCTTACTGTACCATTTACCAGTACCTATAAGTTTCATTTTGATATGTCGGCGGCCAGCAACCATCTTGAAATGTTCATCTGTCAATTTCACACCATATTATAGTATTTATACATACATTTTATATCCAAGTATTAAATTACTAAATTGATTCGTTAAAAAAAAAGGAGAGGGGTCGAATATTACAGAAGTAAACTGTATTAGAAGGTGATACTAAAAGAATTTCGGAGTGCCATTGTCTTTATATTAGTTTACACTTGAAAACGGATAAAGATAGGACTGCCCAAAACGTTGTGTGAATAGTTAAAATAAAGACAACCAAAGTCCGGAATTCTTTTAGTATTACTCGTGAAGAATAATTGTCTACCACATTTAAACCACTGATCTCGAGGGATTGCCTGCGCGAAACAAAATTTACATTTCATGGGTGAAAAAACCGGTTTGTGCGCAAGCAAGTCAAGAGTAAATGTATCTGGCGCCAAACAGACTATCCGCCTTATCGGAAAAAATTTGTCGACGGGGTCCTGGTTTTCTGTTCGGAGTACGGTAGCTAATGAGCGTCACGGTCAGACCGCGGACGGAGGGTACGGGGTGCCGGTGTTTGTATTTTGCCACGGCTTTAAAGTGCACATGTTCGTCCACCCATTCATTTGTTTACTGCGCAAGGTCGTAAAAATCCGAAAAATGCTTCTTGCCACTGCGGATCTAAATGGAGGTTATCTATGATTTAAACATATGTATTAGAAGGTATTTTAGCATGGGCAGTGGCGGATTTACCAGGGCGGCAAGTTTTAGGAAGCTGCAGATTTAGGGCATCATTTTATATTTTGATTTTCGAAATTAAAAAACATATCTATTATACATATACATAAATAATACGAATTTTAAAAATTAAAGGGAAATGAAAATATTTAACAAAGATCGAAATATACAGTGCTAAATAATAAATATTTCAGCATCTCTACATAAAAACGCTTAACGCTTTATTAAATAAACTAATGACGACTGCGACTTTACGACAATAAAAACGATCTCATTACAAAAGATTAAGTTAGACGATTTGCTGATTAAAAAATGAAAACATATCAATAGTTAAATATTTATTTTTTTTAGTAAAAAAAGTTTTAAAAATCCAAATAAACCATTAGTGCTAATAGAGAATGTAATTGATATGATTGTGGGCTAAAATTCAGAGGCGGCAAAAATCAATAGCTACGGGGGCAAAAATTAATAGCCTACGGGCGGAAAATCCTTAAATCCGCCACTGAGCACGTTTTCTATTAAAACTATTTTTTTTGTTTGAATTCTGACACACCTTGTCTGGATCCACAATATAAATCCTTGTGGTTTATGCGACTATTAGAAATATTTACAATTATAATTACACCTTAGAGAGTTTTTTCTTCTTAAAAAAATAAATGATTAATTTTCTTTTAGTAACAATCAACAAAAAGCCTATGTATTCTACTTCTAATTAATGATGATGCAATTACATGTGTTGTTTAGTTTTGTCTTTAAAAATGCCTGTAAATCAATAATTTATTTATTTATTTACCTTTTTATTTGTTTATTTTATTCATTTATTTATACAGTCTGTCCACGGATGGGGTTAAAAGGAGGACAAATGGACCATAAATTTCATTTTTCAAAAAAAAAAGTCATTTATAAAAATTTTTGCTTGTAAAAATAATAGGATTCACAAAGAGAAAATGTTGATTTTGTGTACAGGGTTCGAAAAAACTTTAAAAATGTGATTTTTCCCCAAGAGTTAACTACCTTTATTTTTAGTTTTTAAGCAAAATGTCATTAGAAAAATGTATTCAGAATAATGTTTGTAATCTATATAAACAATAATACAAAATTTTATTTAAATCCATATTTTGGCAAAACGCCTTCATCACATTAATTTACAGATAAATAATTGTGTTGTATAGGAATTTGGAGAAACCAGGTATTTAAAAAGCAAATTTTGAGATGTTTGTTATGTAATCTAATATATTATATAAAATGCTAATGTACGTTCGTGTGTCCACGATTTTCGCTATCATCCGCAACTCCGATCAACTTCCCGTCGGGGTTACAAATACCCCTTGGTCTCCCATTGTGAGTAAGGGAGTTTGGTCGGGATGGGTGGTTGTGGGTGGCAAAAATGTAAAATATGTGTAGTGGCGCCATCTGTTGTCGAGTAGTTGAACTTCATTCAGAACAACGGTTATTTGGGTCTCATATAAACTCCCGAGCGAAGCCGGGAATCATAGCTAGTTTTATTATAAAAATTTAAAATAATTAATTTTTGATGAACTTCAAAATTAGTTTTATTAAACTTTTGATACCTTTGTCATATTAATAAAGTTATTCCAAATGCTGTTCTAAATAAAATTTCCTTAAAATTGGAAAATAACGGTAGTTTACTCTTGTAGTAAAATTATATTTTTAAGTTTTTGCCAACACTGTAAAAATTTTCCCTTTGTAATTCTAGTTTTTTTACAAGCAAAAATTTTTTTAAGTATGACTTTTTTCGAAAAATGAAATTTTAGGTCCATTTGTCCTCTTGTTAACCCCATTCGTGGCCAGTCTGTATATTAATTAAATAATTAGTTAATTTATATTTTTATTTATTTATGAGGGGGAGAGTGGGGCAAAATGATCCCCTTAAGAAAACATAGTTGTAGAGACGTACATGACACATTTGTTTATATTCTGTCTGTATTATGGGCAACATGAACAGTTTCTTTATGTAAAACACAAAACATTTTTGTAATAAACTTGATAATTTTTAGAAAAAATACTTGTAAAAAGTTAAAAGTAATCATTTTACCCGTGAGTGCGGGTATAATGATTCCTTTTAAAATTAGATAAAAACCCAAAGAAAAAGAACTGGTTAACATTAAACAACATTTACTTAATCTTAATGTTTTTCTTTTATGGCTTTAGAAAAAATCAGAGAATAGGTAACACCCAAACGTGTCTTTCTTTTTATCCACTTCAAAAACGAGGAGGTTCTCAATTCACTTTTCTTTTGTGTGTGTTTATGTTACGCGATTACTCCGGCGTTTGTGAACCGATTTTAAAAGTTATTTTTTTATCTGAAAGAGTGTACTGCCGCGGTGGTGCCATAAACAAACCAAGTTAGGATCGCGAGAGAGAAAGGTACTAGAGCTATTTTTCTCTCTGCTGTACGTTGTTCGTGCGGCAAAGCTGCGCCTAGCTCGTTAATAAAGGGGTGCAGACGGTGATGTGTCATATTGGGGGGGATGATTAGTTCTATTTATTTATTATTTTTTAATTCGCTTTAAATCAATTAAATAACTTGCTTTGCTTTTTACTGTAGTCTATGTTTTTTAGTGTTTACGGATTTATTAGTAATAATATTAAACTAAAAAGCAAAAAGAACAATTTTTTAAAAATTGAATCCACTTTAAAACAATAATAAAACCCATTAAGAAATAAAGAATTAAAAAAAAGTCGGGTAATAACATATGTGCTTAACTACTTAATGTTAATAACTAAATAAACAAACGCTTTTTATACTTTAATACCATAATATGGTATTACCTGACATGTTTTTTTTTATTTTATTTTTTTATAATTTTTTTACTTTTTAATGAGTTTTATTGTTATTCTGAAGTCGGTTCAATTTTTTAAAAAACACGGATTTTAGTCATTCCACGCGGTTTTACTTGAACAAAGTTATGTAAAAGCAACACTCCCCGCATCACGCAAGTTATTTAGTAGTCTGCATTAAAATAGGTTAATTTAAAATATATTTTAGATATTTTACTTTTTGTTATTTATTAGGTACTCTGGTATAAATAAGTATTTGGCCTCAGCAGGATTCGAACCCACCTCACGTCCGTTGTGCGCTCAACGACTTAACGCCTTACACGCTAAGCCATCACCGGACTATTTTCGTCTTACGTATTTATTTATTTACTTTTTGTTTGTTTGCATTGTTTTTTAACAATACTCAAAGTCGATTTTCTATGTGTTACTACTGAATTTCGCAGCCCGGCTAATACGAAGTAAGAGAAAGAAATATAAATACAGAAGTAGTGTTAATCACATGATTTACATCCAACAACTTACAGCGAACGGAAACATGTAAGGGGGCGTCCATAAGTTACGTGGAGCAATTAGGGTGGGGGGAGGGGGTTCGACTTGAATCTCACCTAATCTCACACGTAATTTTTCTTTCGCTAGAAACAGGAAAAACAATGAGGGTAGTCCTCCCAGGAATATGTATCCTGTGATGCAGTGCCACTTTTTGGGTCGACGACAAAATCAATTCCGGTTTAAGAAATGGTCTTAAAATTGGTGCCTTTTTACATTCCCATAAATCTTACGTTAGATTCGGGGATGGGAAAAGGGGGTTAAAGCAAATCTCACCAAGAGTGGGGGACCAAGAAAAAAAAAACGCCTTACGTAATTTATGGACTTTTATCACTGATCTCGATGGATAGCCAATGCTTGTTACCTGCACGAAACAAAAGTTACAATTCATAGGCGAAAAACGAGTTTGTGCGCAAGCATATCGAAGGGGAACGCGCCTGGATCCAAACGAAGTATCGGGCAGAATCATGTGAATTTATTGCCGCTTTTCCGTTTGAAGGACGTTGAGTCAGTACCGTATTTAAATAAATTTTAAAAATACAGTTACATTAAAAACGCCTAATACGCTATATGTCAATTGTTACCGTATTTAAGAAAAAAAGTATTAAAAGCAGTCCCGGATCTAGGAGGGTGGGGGCAAACGGTGGTATCTGCCACGGGTGACACCTTAAAGGGGCGGCAAATTGAAACATGGAATGTATAAGGAAGTGGCGATTGTAAGAGAGAAAGTCTTTTTTTTTTTGGTCGTCTTTTAAATTTGTTATTATACATAGGTATTTAAAAAGGAAGCAATTTTTTTGCTCTTCAAATTTTCTCAATAAAAGAGCCGGGCGGGGCGGCAGACGGCAAGTTTCGCTCCTCGTTACAAAAATATAGATCCGGGGCGAATTAAATGAAAGTAAAATAAGTAAGTATATCAACTAAATGTATTACATAAGTTTTAACAATGTAACTGAATTAATGAAATGTTATCACCTAATTTGCTACTCTGGCAGTTTTCAATAATTAGAACGTAATAGGTAATTTTTTAAATATTCTAATAAGAATATCGACAAAAGCGTTAACGTTATTTATTGTAGTAAGATTTTAAATTTTGTTTTTAAACCTCTCTGTATCTGAACTCTAAATGTGTAATAATATGTAAATGTCCAATTTTTCTCTAGCTAAATTTCATATTATTAATTTAGCCACCATAATACTTTATTTACCCCTTTTTTAGTGCTTTTTATCACTATAGGTTACCGGCCAATTTTTTAAAATGTTTTTTTGTGCCATTCTTAGAAGTTGTTGGACGGACATTCTCCTGCTCTGATATTGCGAAACCACGACTTTATTTTTTGGCCGATTCCTGTTTGTCTCCTTTATCTTGCCTCGACTTACACCATTCTATAAAATAAAACAAAAGTATTGGACCCAGATATGTGATATATGCTAAATTCTAACCATAAAATATCGGAATATAAAATCAGAATTTTTTAACACTTTTTGCAAATTACTATACAGGGTGTAACTAAATAAGTGTAAAACATTTAAGAAGGTGATTCCTCATTGGAAAATATGAAAAAAAGTTCCTATAAACATGGGTCCGAAAATACATACTTTCCAAGATACAGGGTGTTAAACTTTTTAAATAAAATAGGTTTTTTGTAATTATCTTGAATACCCTGTAACCGATTTTCTTGAAATCTTTCAGTGTTATTTCTAGTAATAAGGGCCAAAGTTAGGCATAATTAAATTAAAATTATTAACTCCAGTGGCGTCTCACGGGACATCTTATCGAAAATAATTGTAAAAAATGTACGTCACTGACTTTTTGTAACTTTTTTATTTTTTTTTAGCAGCAACTGAAAATACAACTTTTTTATCTCTTGAATTTTTTTGTATCTTGCTTGATTTCGAGAAAAAAATAAAAACCACTTTATTGCATGTTTCTTGGGACGGAATTTTTGAATTTTGACGATTTACTAAGCAAAAACAGTTAAAGATAGAGCAAAATTAATTTTACTTTCCTATAACTTTTTAAGGACTATCTAATGACATTAAAAAGTGAAGGTCAACTGAAGATTAAAGAAGGTGAATGTTGAACCTAAATGTTGGACACCCTGTATCTTAGAAACTATGCATTTTCGAACCCATGTTTATAGGAACTTTTTTCCATATTTTTCAATGAGGAAATACCTCCTTAAATGTTTTACACTTATTTAGTTACACCCTGTATATTGGTGCATGCTTAGCAGAATTTACCATTAATTTAAGTTCAAAACATAAATAAATAAGGTATTTTGCATGTCTGAGTCACCATCACTTTTTCATTCTTGAATAAATTGCTAAAAACTTCGGAACTGAAGAAAAACATTGTTTATTCTATTAAACTAAGAATAAAACATATCCAAAGTTTTTTAAGATCAGGAAAAATTGTGTTTTTTCTGATCACGCATTCGTGTTTAGTAGTCCAAAATACGTCACAGAATCTGGGCCATATCCTTTTTTTTTTAAATTTTTTTAAGTGACATTAAACTCCCTATATTAAATTATTATTCCTGTCAACGTGACCCAGGTAATCTGTTTACTTTTTCTTCAAAGATAATTTAGCAAATCTTTGTCCAAATCACTGTTGACGTATCGTGTCCATGATATTTTTTTATATCACTACCTAATTTATATTCGTAAAGAAATGTAAAATAATATAAATTATTATATAAATATAAAGTGCTCGCCAAAAAAATCGGGACAAGCAATTTTTAGCACCATTTTTAACTTGTAGTAACTTTGGAAATAAAAAATATTTTAAGCTGCGGATTTCGGTATGTTAAAGCCCATTTCGTCTAGATGACATGGCGCAAAATAATTTTTGAGAAATAATCAAATGTTCATGGTATACAGGGTGGTCAATGAACAGATGCAAAATTACAAAAAGTTTAGAGGTGTGTGATTCCGGTAATAATTTTTTTCGCATTTAATTATAGGTCATTAGTAAAGTAACATCAATATCTCCAGACGTTTTTGTCAGTTTTTTGATTACTGCCCTTTAGCCCCAGAGACACTACTAAACAAAAAATGTGTCAAAACTATGCTACCAATATCTTTAAAGCGCTGTAACTTAAAAACAGCTTTACCGATTTCGACCAGGTTTTCACATTCTGAAAGCTTATTTTCTGGTTCTTTTTTATTACCTAACCACTTTATTGGTAAATGGCCATTTCTATAAAATACAGGGGTCAAACAAAAAGTAAAGATAAAATTGCACAAAATATGGCTATAATTCGTTTTAAGCTATGACAATTGGGCTGTACGTTGTTGTTTGGTTTGAAATTTGGTCAATATGCAGCTTCGGTCAATACATCTGGACGGTTTTTTTACTTTTTCGATTAGTGCCTTTTGGCCACAGATACGCTACCAGGCAGATCCATTGTCCTAAAATGTGTCTTTTGTGGATTTTCTGATGTGATCTGGAAATTTGAAATTAATAACTACTTAATGATTTTTTTTCATACAGGGTAATCAAACAGAACTGACTCTTTCATTATACAGGGTGTTTTAGATTTTAATTGGAAAAATTTAACGATAGAACATGAAAAAATAAAAAAAGTCTATATAAACATGTATGGTTTGAAGCTTCGTTCTCGAGATACAGGGTGTTAAAGTTTTGAAAAAAAATAGTTTTTTATTCATAGCTCAAAAATCCCTTGGCCGATTTTCCTTAAACTTGACAGGTTCATTCACACACAAATCCCTGTACCTATTCGCATTCATAGTCTCACCTATCAAAATAACCATTTCCGTTCTTCCATTACTCATGATACCACCCCATACAGTAACACCACCCCCACCAAACGCATTCCTTGCTTCCATATTCTCCTCACGGTACCTTTCATTCCTCTCTCTCCAAACTAAGATTCGTTCATCAGATGCATGCAAATTAAATTTACTTTTGATTCATTTGTATGTGTCATATTATTTAAAAAAAAAAGAAAACATTAAATGTATGTTTTAGGAGGCCACTAAAGAACGGGATTTTTTTTTATTATTTTGTGTTCTCGAAAACGAAGCAAAATCCGAAAAAACATTTAAAAACAAAAAGTTGTATTTTTCATGATTTTTTCTATAGGGCCAAGCAATAAAGTATTAGTTATTATTTTTTTCTCGAAAACAAAGCAAGATACGAAAAATAAACAAAAACAAAAAAGTTGTATTTTTAAATGCTTAATCTAAAAAAATACAAAATTATATAAAAGCAGTGGCGTACCATTATTTTTCCATCTTTACTAACTAGATTGCCCTCTGGGACGCCACTGCAATAATTACGGTATATCTCATTACATCAAATGATACCTCTTATCATAAGAAACAAAACTGTCAAGTTTAAGGAAAATCGACCAAGGGATGTTTGAGCTATGAGTAAAAACTATTTTTTTCCAAAACTTGAACACCCTGTATCTCGAGAACGAAGCTTTAAAACATACATGTTTATATAGACTTTTTTCATTTTTTCATGTTCTATCGTCTATTAAATTTTCCCGATTAAAATGTGAAACACCCTGTATAATGAAAGAATCAGATCTGTTTGATTACCCTGTACGAAAAAAAAATCATTAAGTAGTAATTAATTTCAAATTTCCAGATCACATCAAAAAATCCACAAAAGACACATTTTAGGACAATGGATCTGCCTGGTAGCGTATCAGTGGCCAAAAGGCACTAATCGAAAAAGTAAAAAACCGTCCAGAGGTATTGACCGAAGCTGCATATTGACCAAATTTCAAACCAAACAACAACGTACAGCCCAATTGTCATAGCTTAAAACGAACAATAGCCATATTTTGTGCAATTTTATCTTTACTTTTTGTTTGACCCCTGTATTTTATAGAAATGGCCATTTACCAATTAAGTGGTTAGGTAATAAAAAGAACCAGAAAATAAGCTTTCAGAATGTGAAAACCTGGTCGAAATCGGTAAAGCCGTTTTTAAGTTACAGCGTTTTAAAGATATTGGTAGCAAAGTTTTGACACATTTTTTGTTTAGTAGTGTCTCTGGGGCTAAAGGGCTGTAATCAAAAACTGGCAAAAACGTCTGGAGATATTGATGTTACTTTAATAATGACCTATAATTAAATGCGAAAAAAATTATTACCGGAATCACACACCTCTAAACTTTTTGTAATTTTGCATCTGTTCATTGACCACCCTGTATACCATGAACATTTGATTATTTTTCAAAATCATTTTGCGCCATGTCATCTAGACGAAATGGGCTTTAACATACCGAAATCCGCAGCTTAAAATATTTTTTATTTCCAAAGTTACTACAAGTTAAATATGGTGCTAAAAATTGCTTGTCCCGATTTTTTTGGCGAGCACTTTATAACGAATATTTTTCTTTACACATTAAGATACCAAGATTTTAAGATTTTAAAATTATTTAATAATTTAAAAAGATTTAAGTCCGGTACTGAACATGACTTTTTAATGCACATGTAACAAAAACCTTCCGGAGGGCCTCAAGTTTGTTTACTGCGCGAGGTCGTAAAATCCGCAAAAGGCAACTGGGCTCTATGTATCTAAATGTAAGATATCTATGACTTTTATGGACACTAATAGATCTAATATTAAAATTAGTGACTGACCGGGGTTCGGATATAGTTTAGACTTCTGCTAATTTCGGCCCAAAAATATAATTTCGGAAATAGGTCGGGTTTCGACCATGACTGAAACTTCAGCTGGGTTAAAATTCACTATTAAATTTGTAATGGCACGTAAGATGTTCTGCTTGAGGTCACAAATCGTTCGTGGCGTATTCTCGTAGACCTGAGATTTAAGGTAGCCCCACAGAAAATAGTCCAAGGGTGACATATTGCACGACCTTGGCCAGTTCACATTACCATCTGTCAAAATTACCCGCATTCTGATGATTAATTTTAAATCGTGTATCTTTCCATAATGATACTACTAAACACAACTATGACAGATTAGTGGTATAATTCTATGCAATGTTGCTACATTAAACTTTTTAAATTTTTGACGCTTCTATTTGATAACTCTTTTGTTTATTACTATTTTCTGTTTTAGACACATAGCGGAAAATGGTAAACGGTTTAGAAAATTTAAACTAAACAAAACAAATAAATAACCCTAAACGTTAAGTTTAGCTCACTCATAATCATACCGTGCGACTCTAAGAAGAAAAATAATTTAAAAATTGAAAACAAGTCACTTTTTAAAAATATTCTTAAAATTTTAAAATGATTTAAAATATTTCAGTGTCCTCTATATGGGGTAAAAATTAACCAAAAAAAGAAGTAAGTACTCTTTTACCTATTTTACTGAAAAGACGTAACTTTTTGATTTTGTATTTTAGTACGAAATAATTGGAAATAACAAACTAAATTAAAGCATAATAAAAGGTGTCTAAGTATTCAAGTATTACGTAAAAGAAAACTATATACCAGGGACCAAAAATTTCGACACTTTGGAAAAAATGATCTTAAATCAAGAATTACAAAATTTTACTTGTTACTTTTACTTATTTGTAATATACAGGGCAAGTAAAAACTAAAAATATGAAAAATGGCCTAAAATAAAGTGTATTTATTTACAACCATGTATGTAATATTGACATTTCTGACTTTTTAAAAGTCACCCCGTTACATGTCGTTTTTATGCCAGCCACTTAGGATTGGCCGATGACATCAGATAACATCATGATGTCATAATCAACAAAATTGCGAAAACCGGAAAATGAATAAGGGTGCTGCCTGCGTTACTAACCAAAACTAACCTAACCGTAACTTCGGGCACGTTTAATTTTATTTAAAAATTCTACTACATATATAGAACTCCGCGTAAAAACGACACCTAAAAACTCAAGAGACTTGTTCCAGTTGTGTGAAACGAAGAAAAGAAAATCTGCTATAGATCTCTTGTGACGAAATCCGTATTGCCTGTCATGTAAAATTTTATGTTTTTCTAAATACCAAAGAATTTGCGAGTTAATGGATTTCTCCATTACTTTACAAAGCATTGAGAGGAGTGAAATGGGTCTATAGTTGGATGGAAGAGATTTAGATCCTTTCTTGGGAATAGGCTGGACACGTGCAGCTCTCCAGCTGTCTGGAAAAATACCCGTGTCATAAGAAATTCGAAAGAGCCTGGTTAAAATAGGTGCAAGTTCAGGAGCACATGTTTTTAAAACGATTGCTGGTATTCCATCTAGCCCAGACGATTTCTTGGTGTTAAGAGAAGAAAGGATACGCTTAATGTGTTTTACCTTAAAAATAATATTGAGCATTTTGTGAGGAACTGGGGGAATAGTTGGAATTGGATGATTGACAGGTGGATGAAGGGTTGAATTGGCAGCAAACTGTTTAGCAAATAGTTCGGCCTTTCCTTTAGATGTAGAAATAATTTTATCTTCCAAAGTTAATGGTGGAAAAGAACTGTTTTTGGCAAAGGACCAGAAGGATTTGCTGTCATTTGAGCAAGAAAGTACTTTGTTTTTATACGGTTATCAAAGGAGTCTTTGGCTTCTGAGATTGTTTGGTGGTAGTGGTTTCTTGCTTCAATGCTGGCCTGTCGGTTTTCTGGACTAGGATCCTGTAGAAACTTCTTGTGAGCCTGAACTTTTAAAATTCTAGCTTTATCACATGTTTTAGTGAACCAAGGTTTGTGATTAGAGGGTTTAATGGTTTTCTTGGTATGAGGTACATAGGTTTCAACGCCCAATAGAATTGACTTGGTCAGTTGCTTACAGATTTCGGAAGGATCTTGGGAAGAAAAAGCAGATAGTGTCCCAAGGGTACGTGGCGAAAAAGTCCCTAAGGCCATCCCAGTCGTGGTGTACGGATTCATTTACCTCAGGATGTACAGGGTAAGATACAGTAATCAAGCCATGATCTGAGCGACCTAGAGGGACAGTAACAGATGCTTCATAGAGTTCAGGGTTAGAAGTAAGAAAAAGATCTAAGGGGTTTGAGCTATAACTTGGCACGCTAGGAAAGTAGGTAGGAGTCATAATAAGGTTGGTAAGAGAATTACTGACTGCGAAGATTTCGGCTGCTCTGCCTTGAGGGTCAGTTTTTGAAGAACCTAGCCAGTCCTTATTATGGAAATTAAAAGCACGATTACTTCGGTCATTGGAAACTGGGAAATGATACTGTCGATCTTTGTCGAAACAAAGTCAAAGTTTAGTTCTTTATATATTGTGTACTTTGCGGTATTGCTTTCAAAATGAATGAAATATGGACCTATCTATAACCCTAATAACAGTAGCAAAAATTCAGATGTATGCCAACTTGACATCTTGTCTGATATTTTCGACATCTCCGGGATACTTTTTCGCGCAATAGATGTCTTATTTGACATATTAAAAATCATTTTGTTATGTTGACACATTTTTTAATAAAAAAAACTATGAAGACCTAGAAGAAGGAGTGTAATCGACATGCTTTTAAAATGGGCTTAATTTTTTGTCTAAATTATAGTTCTAAATATGTCACTAGAGGGTATTGTGGTCAATCGGGTTCTTTCTAGGTCTGCTGCTTATACTGTATATGTACAAAAAATAGTACAAAAGTAAAATATAAAATTTCAATAATTTTAATTTTAAATAGGACACTATAAAGTACACTACTTAATTTAAATGAGTTTGTATTAAACAAAAATAAGAACATTTTCAAAGAATACCGTAATGGGTGTTTAAGTTCCCAAGATCATAATTATTTTAATTTTATTATATGCATTTTTCGGTTTAATACCAAAAGTATTATTATTTTAAATTAGCTTTAGCTCTCATTTCCCTGAGGAGAAACAATTCCTTAATTATCCCAAATAATAAAAATAGGCTTAGGAATTTTGGACTGTGTCATTAATAATCAAAAAAAAAAAAGAATTTCTTACTTTAGCTTTTATTTTTTAAATTGTCGTCATTTACATTTTTGGAAGTTAAATATTTGGTAAGTTTTTGTATTTAGAGCGGTAATTTAAAAAACTCGCCGACTACTTAAATGTAGTAAATGATAAAATATAATTTTGAGGACGGACGCAGCTAGGATCTGCTTCCTCTAGGTCCCCATAAAAAAAAAACAACAAATTAAAAAGAAATTTTAAAAAATGGTTGTAATTAAAATAGTATTCAAACCTTGGTGAAAAGAATAATTTCTGCCTCGAGCAATGGTTTATCTCGGCGATCCGAGCCTTTGTAAACCATCTTTTTCAATTGACAGTAATAAAATCCTTTCACCTCGGTATCTAATTTACTCTTATTTTTAAAATTAGGACATGATACAGGAAATGAAGCATTTCCCCTGGCAATTTTTTGGTCCTGCATGGAACGACTTGAAATTTAAAGTAAAATAACGGAAAAATGCTGCATATTTTAAAGCAAACTCATATATTCTTTTTTAAATACCTAATGAGGCTTTTCTTTTTAATAGGAAGAAGTTTCTAGCATAAAAATTGAGTGAGTTATGATAAAAATATGGTCAGTATTTAAATTTTTCTACAAAAAAATCACTTAACACAAGCCTCTAATTACCCCCTAATTAAAATTGACGTTTACCCTTTTGCAGTTCTCTTTATGCAGGTATAAATAATACATACAAGAAGTGTGGCCAATTTTAAATGCTAAATTACAGTAAAATTTGAGATTAAAGAGAAAAACAATAATTTACAATTTCGTATTTTTCACCCTTTTTTTCTAAATAACTCCGAGAATACTGGAGATAAGAAAAAATGGTGGAGTTTAAATTGCAAGTTTTTAATGACTCAAATGTTTCTGTGCGTAGATTTTCTGTACATTGAATATTTGGCGAGATGTAGTCCTTTATATCCCTTTATTTACGAACGAGCACCACCCTTTTTGAGCCCTTTAAACCCCATTTACAAATCAGAGGATCTACATAATATTTGTAATATTAGACATTTTAAATTGCAAGACTTCTTGGACGTATTACTTACACATTAAGAGAACTGTAAAATATTAAACGTTAGCTTTAATTAGGGGTACTAAGGGGTAGTTTTATTGATTTTTTCGTAGAAAAAATTAGTTACTTACCTTTTTTTATCATAACTCGCTTAATCTTTACGCTAAAAACATTTTCCTTTTTTTAGGAGAAGTCCGAATATGCTCCTTAAAAAATGGTTAATAAATTTATCTCGAAAAATGCAGCAGTTTTCCCTTATTTGACTTTGAATCTATAAAATTTTACATTTAAGGAAAAAAGCTAACAATTAACACTCCGTATCTCAGTTTGTAAAGGGTCGTAGAAAAATTATAATAAAATAATTTTGTTTGCATCTTTAAAACCTACAATTTTACTCTGAACAGTTTTTTGATTAAATGCATACTTTTCGAGTTATTCGCGAAAAACCCATTAAACCGTCGATTTTATCGTCGAAAAATTGTTACTTTCAATCTCAAATAACCCGTAAAATATTATTTTTATGAAAACCATGTATAAAATATTGTTTGCTAAGAACTACTTTTGAGATTGATTTCTGTGGATAAAATGTATTAAAAAACTTTTCCCCCTAGGGGGTGGCATCCAACCCCAGGGTTTTGGCGTCCTTCAGTTCGATATAGGTTTTGATACTTGGGCTATTCCTTATCTTCCGTTAAAATTTCAAGTCAATCCATACAGAACCAAAGAATTGCCAGGTTTTACCTTTTTAAAACCTTCATTTCCTGTATGTACTTACAAAAATTTTTAGGTAAATGTTGTAGACATTTAAATTGTATCGTAAGATTTAAAGAAAAAGCATTAAAAAAATATTTTCTCAATTTTATGCATTATCACATTAACACAATGTAGCAAATTTTACAAAAATCTTTAAATATAATCTTTTTTTTTAATCTAATACAATACAATATTTTTAAATTCAATATAATTCCGGCCTATTGAGACGGAATTGCAAAGAATAGCAACTACTTTTAATAATCTTTTATAATGTTTAAAATAACAAAACAAAAACATTTTTGTTGGTAATAAGAGAGAAAAGGTTTCACCAAATTAAAAATCTTTTGCCGGCTTTTAATTTTCTTGTTAAAAAGTTAAACATTTCTTGTATTTTACATAGCTTTAATAATTACAATTATTGTCCGGTCAATTTATACAATTGAAATAACAATAATTCCGACAAAGCCAAATTTTCGTAGAGACCTTGGGGTTACCATTACAAATAAAGTGCCAAAAGTCTCTATCGATCCCATGTGTGCTTTGACATTTATTCAAGGTCAAAGTTTAAGAATTTTTGATTATTTTTGAAAACGGTATGTTTTATAAAAAAAATACTATAAACCAAAGTTGTAGATCTGAAAATTCTCTTAAAAATGATTTTAAAAGTTTTTCCAGAAACCTAACATTTTCGAGATATTGCGCTTGTAAGAATCACGTTTTACATAATATGCACACATATGCACGTATATACATATTCAGGTACTTAAGCAGGCCAAATAAATGCCTACCTACTTGTATCTTTTTTACATTTATATGCCACAGGCAAATGATTTTCTTAGGCAAATGCCTTCTACCTGAGCAAATGACTTCATGAAAATATAAAACAAATTAATTGTATAGATAAGTACAGATATTTAACATTAAAAAAAAATACAAAAAAGAAAAAGCAAGTTCAGCTATTTTGTCCTTCTTCCAACATCGGCATCTGCGTTTAAACACTTGTATAGAGTTTTCTACCACGTTCAGACATGTCAAGGCAATCAACTGAACCCTGAAAAGGGTGGTTGGAAATTAATAAACAAAACTTTGAAACCAATTCGAACTTTACTGTCTCCTGCTTCAGAAAAACTTCAAACAATATTTTTTACAATTGCAAAAAGGTTGCAGTGCCAAATGTGGCTGTAAAAAGTAGGGTTGCAGTGTTCTTCAGCGTGTACCAATTGCCAAGGTCTATCTTGCTCAAATGTTTAATTAAATACAAGAGAGAAAGATTCATGTGATTTTGAAGAAACAACTGATGCATTTTAATTTGAACAATTTTTAAACATTCAGCAAGAGGAAGAAAAAAAGAAATCGAAGAAAACGTAATTGTTAAAGATGAGTATGAAGATTAATTAGATTAAATTAACAAAAAAGAATTAGAACGACAGTTGAACTTAATAATAAGTAATAATAATTTTCTTACTATTAAAATAAGTATTGTTGTTGAAAATAACGTTATAAAGGTTCGTGGAATAGGTCTACAGGAAAAATTACGTTAAAAAAGCGCGCCAAGTACACTATCTCACAGGTGGAGTGAAAATGTGTGCATATCATAACCGTGATTTTTATAACCCCAATATCTGGGAAATTGTAAGTCCTAAAGAAAAAATTATAAGGTCCATTTTTATAAAGAATTTTGAGATCTACAACTTTGGTCAACAGTACTTTTTAAAAAAAACATTCCGTTTTCAATAAAAATCTAAAAAACCTAGAACTTTGATCTTTGACCTTGAATAAATGTCAAAGCACACATGGGATCGATGGCGACTTTTGACACTTTATTAGTGATAGTAAACCTAAGCTCTATACAAAAATTTGGCTTTGTCGGAGTTATTGTTATTTGATCCATATTTCTATGTTTAAATTGACCGGAAAATAGATAATAATATATCTACCATTATAAATACTTTTGTAAGGCAAGGTTTAAAAAAAATAAATATTTTTATAATTCTAATTCTTAATAGAATAAAGGTTACCCATATATTTTAAGTTAAAAAAATAGAAAGGAAGTTAGGTAAATAGCAAAAATTAAATAGGCCGGTAACACATTATTATTTTTCATCTTAATAAGTATGGTGGTCAAACGACAAAATTGGGCTTACCCTGGATTTTGGGTATAGGGAAGGTTTTTTCGCAGTTTAAGGTTAAGTAGGGTAAAGATAATGGTAGGGTGTCTTATTCTAGAATACGATTAATGCTACCCTGGCACCCTCTCTTTTTAAGGGTTGTAAAATGAGTTTCATAAAAAGAGGCCAATATTGGGATGCAAATACAGGGTTAGTTTTTTGATGTTTGGTAAAGGGATCTCAGAAACCGCTGCAGCTACAGAATTGGTTTAAAGGGGAAAGAATTGCAGTTTTTAGAGCTTAGGTTAAATCACTTTTTGTTTCTTTCAAAAAATTATGGCTTACTAGATATTTTGAAAAAAGCCGTTTATTTCAAAAAGAAATTATCTGCAAATTTTTTATTTACACTTTTTTATTTTAAATATTAACTGAATTAAAGAGAAAAACAATTTTGAAAAAAAATATATTTTTTTAAATATCTAGTAAGCCATGTTTTTTTAAAGAAACAAAAAGTGTTTAAACTAAGTGCTAAAAACTACCATTCTTTTCCCATTTAAGCCTCTGTAGCTGCAACAGTTTCTAAGATCCCTTCACTAAACATCAAGAAAAACTCACCCTGTATCAGATATTAGGTAAATCCGTAGTATTTTCACAAAAAAATATAATAGAAGTACAAAAATAGTGTAAGATAAGAACTTAAATTTTAACTTTAATATTATTAGCGATCCATTATACATGTTAAATGCGATTCTCACCATAAGTCACGTACAAGTCACGATGTCCTTGGTTCCCATGGTATCAGGTTTCATCTCCGAGAAAGCCATATCAGCAGAACCAGCCAAGTCAGCATTTATTTTAGTATAAATACAACTCTGTCTTTAGATTTAAGTTAGTTAAGAATTACTTGACTTACTCGTTATTATGTTAGTTTAGATTTTGAATAAAATTGTTTTTTAAAAAGTGAATTTTAAGTGAAGTGATATAACATACATATTACAAATCTATTGTCAAATTTAGTCAAACCTACTAAAAATATAAGAAGATCTTCATCATTCTTGTCGTTATTAGATCCAATTGATTTACAAAATGGTTGCGATTTTGACAACAAATTGTCGCCGTCCTATTTTAATGTCAGTGTCATATTAAGTTACAATATAATACAAAAATATTTACGCTGTATTTCATTGTATTCTAATATCGGTAATATACCTACTCGTTTATTAAATATAAAACATCTTGTTGTAAGTTTCCTTCTTTCAGATCTTGTTGTAGATTTAATACCAAAATTAAAATCAAATTTTAAAAAATACGTCAGTCACTTTAAACTAGACTAGCATAAATAGTTTTAAACATTACTTTCAGTTGGCCAGCTAATGGTCCAAAGCTCGCACAACCATCTAATATTATATGAGACGAACCAGTGTTAGGTCTTGAAGATTTAGAAATTGCCAAGTTATTTATTGGTACAGCCTTTAAACCAGTGTTAAATTAAGATTTTTTTTCGAAGGGAATTTAATATTCCCGGGAAAGGGGACGATCCTAAAATTACCAAAAAATATACATATAACCCCCAAAAATCTTGAAGAGCAAAAGTAAAATAATCTTCAGGTTAAAAACCAAACCAACCGCTTACTTCATGCTTTTTTGACGCTTCCCATATAACATTTTTTGCCGGCGTTGTACATTTAATTTACTGGTATTGCCAACACTCTTTAATGGCAAGGCATTGGCAAAAAGGTATCAAAAAGACGCGAAAGTGGGCAATTGGCCGTTATTAGGCCACGTGTTGCAGATAAAGCGATGGCATCCGTCATTAATAAGTTATTGGCAAAAAAATGCGTTTAAGATGATAGCATCCATCATTAATAAGTTATTGGCAAAAAGATAACAAAAAGACGAAAGTGGGCAAATGCAGATACTCCCAAGCAGTAAGCTGACGTCTTATTGACGAAAATTGTCGCTTATACTTTTTTTTAAAAGCTAAAATGATGCAATATTTTATTTGAAAATTAAAATAGGAAAAAACTCCTTACTGCATGCAATTTCCTTGCAATGCAAAGTACCATCTCTCGAAACACTGTCCAACTTGGAGATGCAGATTTTTCACTAGCCGAAGATATTTCTTTTAAAGCTAAGTGAGATCACCTACCGCAGACCGCTCTCGAATTATTTTTGTCTAATAGGTACGTACGGTTTAGACGATAAAAAGCGAAGATATTGCAGAAACGTAGTAGTTTATTGTCCATTACGCCATCTATCGGTATGTCAAAAAAACTATTAAATATATATAATATTTTTATTAACACGTCTTTAAAACTTTTAATAAAGTTTTAAACAAAATGTTTACAGCTCCTAACAGTCTACTTTAGTATCTTGCCTTCTCGACTAGCCATCACCAATTAATCACACAACACACACTTATTAGGTAATGAATACATTTAATTATGTCTATTAAAAACTCTTTTCTAACTAACTAAACTAACTAAACTAAAAAGCTAGAAAACCACGGAGAAAACAAATGCACACAGCGGTTACTTTCGGTCGAATTTAACATAGCTAATTTTACCATCATTTTATTTTTATTCGCTCCAAAATACATAATAAACATTTTGTTTGACCTAATTTTTATTTGCATGATTTTTAACAATAAAATGTTATGAAAAGGCCATTTCCTTTAAATTATGTTAAAAAACATAAAATAATGTTGTTTAGCTGCCATTATAAATAAAACAGATCAAAAAAATTGCTTTAATGTTAGTTAAATACCAATGTTAATATTATGGTTTAAAAAGTATGAATATGCGTTGAAGGTTTGCCTTCAAAAATCCAATATTTATTTGCCTGCAACAAAAACGACTTTTTAATGCGTATAAGATATTGGCATAATATTTCCACCAATTGCCAATGCTTTACCATCAATGCCAATATGAAAAATGTACATTGCCGGCAAATAGTGTTTGCTGGGTTTTGTGTATCTGTATCGGCAAATAATTTTTCCGGGGAATGTCTTTTTCAATTCAACGCTGATTTAAACATTATTAGTGGTTATATGATGAGTACTTTAGGTTATGTAAACCATATTAATTTAACCATTTTATGCACTTTATTCATTATATATATATATATATATATATATATATATATATATATATATATATATATATATATATATATATATATATATATATATTATGTTTTAGAATAAATTAAGGACAAGCCATTGCTTACCGAAAATATTTGTTTTTTTATAATTTATTAACCCTCGGCGGTGACGCGCTAAAATTATAAAAAAGCTATATCCAGGTCTGTTTTTAAAATATTATTTCCATCAAACTTACAAAACATAATATATCTTAAAGATTGTCGCTGTTAATTTTGTGATCTAAAGGGGTATTTTCTCTTTTAGGGGTGATAAAGGGTTGCTAAATTTGACATGATAGTCATCTACAGCGATGTCAAGAACCTACTAAACGATACAACACTTACCACCAATGGTTATAAAATTAAAAAGTTGTTTTTACCCCTAAGGGTTAAAAAGCTTAAAAGTGTCAACCCCTAGGTAAATTTCGTTTTTAAAAACGTATTGCGCAACTTTGAAAACTTAGAAAAACATGTTGAACACATCAATTTACGTTTAATATACAAAATATAAATTTTACCCCTTCCTCCGGTCGCCATCTTATATATTTTAAATTTCTCAAAGATGCCAGAGTGGCATTAATCGGATTCTTAAAAAGGGCCCCTGTACAACTACAATAACAAAAAAACCTTTTCTATACCTTAAATCCATTTTTTTGTTGGCCACCTGACTATAATGTAATTTACGTATTTTTATTAAAAAGCGGGCAATATGGTTTAATTAATTAATAGTTGTTTTTATTATAAGTATTCCCTTTTATGAAAATTGTTACGAGAACTGCATTTTGTGCATTTTTTAATAATAATTTATAGAGATGAGCAAATATGCACAAAAAAGTAAGTAAATATGCGCATATATATGCAAGCATTTTTATCAAGATATGCATAAAATATATAATTAAATGCAAATATTTTTGTTCAAAAATAAAACAAGTAAGTAATAAATATGTATTAGTAGTAGTAATATTTTACAAAAAGATCAACAGTATAATACCAAAATAGTATTTACAGAAAGATTAAACTAAAAAGAAATATTATTAATTATTATTATTTAAAAAACAACAAATAATTAAATGCTTTTCAAAATTTTTCACTAAATACTTATGTCTTCGGCTTGAGTACATATATTTGTAAATAGAAATTATTTGTTCTACATCAACAGATTGGGGCATATTTTTTAAACTACCTAATGAACTTGTATCTACATTAAAAATTTCTACAAAGTCACCAGAGATAATTTTAGCCACATTTAATAGCAAGAAATATCCTTCATTTCACTCTAATACATTTTTAAGTTTTATCTTATTTTTCTCGCAATAGTACCACTAACACTTTTAACAGATGTTTGCAATGGATTGATTAAATTTAAAGATTCTACTAAGGACAACCTATTTGATTCCAACTTTAAAATAATATCTAAAACAAAAGCATAATTGCTCTGAATAAATGCTAGTTAGCTTTTTAAAAAACATGCAAAAACATAATTTTTTGCATAAAATAAGCAAAATATACAACTTGCATAAATGCTCAACCCTAATAATTAATTAAAAAAGCGAAATATATCTAAAAATGTATTTACAAAGAAAAATATCACTAGTAGTTGCAATATCAGACGAGTTAATTGATACCAACGCATAATTAAATTGGAAATGGGGATAAAAAATAAAAAACGAGAAAATCTAGAAAAAGAAACATAAGCAATGGAGAATAAAAATATAAAGAAAAGTTAAACCAACTGTTTCAAAAAGCTTGGGAAAATGAGACAGATAATACTTTCATAGCAGTGACTAAAGATAAAACAATTTCAAGAAATGGAATGGAGAAAAATGCATTTTAAATTCGTTTTACCTAAAACTCATAAAAAAATTGGACGTCATTGGAAGTAGCCTTATCAGGCCGGTAATGGCAAAAAGTGACATAATTGGGCCATATGAATAAAAATAAGCGAATGCTTTTGCTTATACGTATAAGTTATAGAAGTATTTACTTCAAATGTATCAATAAAGTCGAGCATTGGACACGAAAAATTTCGACATTCGTGATGTTGCTATTTAGCAGCATCACATTTCTATAAGTCAATACTCGCACTTGTAAGAAAATGCTCGACTTTATTTATACGTTTAAAGTAAATCCTTCTCTACCTTATAAAGGATAATCCAATAAGAATGTCCTATTTTTAACTCCGAATTGTATTCAAATTCTTTGCGATAATGTGTTACCACATTTTGCATATGTTTACATTTAGTTTTACCAAAATATAATGGAGAGATACATGATTCCAGAGCAAGTACAAATTGTTAAAAAAAATGTTATTAAAATGGGTGTTTTATCCACCAAACACGCATGGTAGTAAAGTCGGTTATCCACCAAGATTTTGTAATTTAACGCCCCTCAACTTGTTTTTATGAAGGTACTTGATAGACAGGGTATAGGCCAATAAACCACCAACAACTGTGAATTTACAGAACGACGTCGACGACGAATAACTATAAAAAAACTGGATATCTCGAATTCACGCTACTCAACGAAGCCGTGGTGGCCATTTGCCAGACATACTGTTTCATATTTAATGGTATACAGATTAAGCTAAATAACATAACACCTAGGCAATTTGAGGAAAAGAAACAATCTAACTAAACCCTGGCATGTAAACATGCGTGACTAATACTGCTTGTTTTGTTATTCTATTGCTCGCCGATGTACCTGCTTACTCAAGCATTATACTGTACAAATGAAAAAATAAATACAATAATACCATTTATTTTAGTTGTTTTATTTCCATTTAAAAGTAGGACATTTCTATTGAATGACCCTTTACTTAAAAGCAAAAACATTTTTTGCTTCTTTTTATTCATATGGCCCATTATTTATGATTTTTTTTTAATGTGAAAAAACTGCTTTTAAGGATTCTTGTCCCCGTCCATACTGAATTATTAAGTTGCTTGTATAAATTGTTTGTCTCTGCTCCTCGCGAATTGTGTAGTTACTATTTCAGTGGTGTTTTTTTTATATAAGTTTAAGAACATGTCTTTGGATACAGGGCTATTCTCTGGTGAAATTAAAAATTATTTAGTTTTTTAGGATATAAAATTAAAAGAATCTTCGGACAGAAATTAAAAAACCAAATTGTGAACTGAAGTATGTCCATGGAATAGTCTTCGAGTGATAATTGGTTATTTTTATTTTTTTTCTGTTTCTCAAAATCCCAGCAATAATAACTACTACCTAAAGGTGCTCGAACACATGTACACTTTTTGTATTGCGCAACATATGAAATGGCTCCATTCTGGTATTGCATAGTGTAAATATTGTTGCAGTTTAAAAGTCGCGCCACTTTTAAAATTTTCTCTACATATTTTGAGTTGCGTATAACTAAAAAATAAATGGTAGTCTAAGAAAACTCTGCATTTAATAAGCTTAATAATAGAACTAGTCAGTGCCTATGGAATGTTGAATTCAGTGATTTTAAGAATAAAGTCAAAATGGTAAAATGCAATATGTAAAATTGCAAGTATGTTAAAGAAGCTCCTTGTATTTTACCACCCCCAGAATACATTATGTCTATTAAAATTTATAATTTTACTTTACCAGTACCGCAAAACTGAGAGCCCACGCTACACAAGATCGCCGTTTGAAATTGGTAGAATGACCTCTTAAAAAGTGGCAGCCTATGTTTTGCAATAAAAGTGGCGTACTATGTGTAAATAGCGTTGCAACTCTTATGCCGCCGCCAGACATTCGACCAACTACGACAAACTTTCGCAAACACCATTGTGTGGATGGGTAGTTCGTCTGCATTCGTTTTGATTGGCCCAACTTTTCTCGAGTCCGCTTGCTTACAAATAGTTTGCCAATTGTTTTGACAAATAGTTCGGCCACAACTTCGTCCAATGTGTGGCGGCAGCATGAAACTTTTTCTTGACACTTTTTACTTGCGCAAGTTATTTATGAAGCCATTTTTAAAGATTTTTAATGCATGTGGGAACATAACATACATTTTATTATTGCGCTATAAAAAGTTGCGCCACAAAAGTGTACATGTGTGCGAATACCTTTAGTAAAATCCATGTTAAGAAAGCAACGCCCTAGTGGACAAATGCGCGGAACACAAGTTTATTAGCCGCTGGTTGGTTCACTTTTATGTTGGTCAATAAAAAAGAGAATAGTGCGCGGCTAGCCAAAAACAAGGGCTTAATCCAAAAAGACGCACTTTCTTCAACCTGTTTTCATACCAAGGAGCAAAAAAAGGACTTTACCCTCAAAAATGTACCTTTTGATGAATATTCTGTTGTTTTACTATTAAACTTGAGATTCATCAAACGAAACATACTTTTTCTATAGCGCACCTAGTATAGTCGTTTGAATCAAATAAGAGAAATTATAAAAAGTCGAACAAAATACCGCCACTTGTATTTATTAGAAAAAACTCCTTATCATACCGCGACGTTTACTATCAGCGCAAAAACCGGCCTATTATAGGCACAATTAATTTTTCAATTCGCAGCTATTGCCTAAACCTTGGCATAAGCCGTTTTTAATTGGTTCGCGGCTTACTAAACATTTTTGACAAACTTACTAAGTCCACGTTGACCCCAAAATTGCATTCCGCCGGTTGTCTGCGCCTTTTTGCGCTGAGAGTAAACAAAACGGCGAGGTATGATAAAGAGTGTTTTTGTAATAAATCAAGTGGCGGTATTTTTGTTTAATGCCTAATCCTTATGTACGGTAGAATATTGCGAGACCTCGGAAGTCCGGAATAACGTGACTACAATATCGAACTTTCATTGGGCTTTTCGCAGCCATGTTGAAAGTGACAGATCCGTGACATTTCCGTGACAGTTCCGGAAAGAAGTTGGAAATTTTTTAACTTTTTTCGGAATTCGCCGATTTTCTTGTTAACTTTTGTGCTCATTAGGTATTTTTGTTAATATTATTAGTTTAGTAGATAACTTAATTTACATTTATAATCTGAATTTATGTTTTTTGTCTCTATAAACAGACGACTTTTTGAAAATTGTGCCAATCCGCAGTTCCGGATTTACGCAATTTTTATTCACATGAGGACTAGGCATAAGTTTTTATAATTTTTCTTATTTAATGCCAACGACTTTATATTATCCAAAACCCCCGACGCCCATGATAAGCTCCTCTACAGTTGGACTGCCCATGCTAGTCCTAAGCGTTGTGGTGCCATCTACCAGGTGGTATCCAAAGAGCCTGCCGCAATATAATGAAAGTTTTACAGTGATCAGTCGGACCTTCATGTAATATTAGTTGTATAACGTAAAATACTATTGTGGCCGTTTTATTTAAAATAGTAAAAGTAAGTAAGTAGTAAATTTGAGCATATTATACAGGGTGCGTTTTTAAAAACCTACAATAGCTATATTTTTTAAACAAAGAGAAATATCAAAAAAACCCAGGGGGAATATATAAATGTCGTATTTTTCAAAACACCTCTATCGACCCTTTAAGCTGCACGGCCCGAGGGGTAAGCCGGTGAGGCGACCGCATCAGGCGGCATGTTTCTAGGGGCGGCAAAGTGATTCGCTTTAACATAAAATTTTGTTTTCGATTTTACGCAAAAACTTACTTTGTCACACTAAGATAAAAATTTAAACATTATTTATATCAGGGGTTCCCAAACTTTTGGAGAGTGCGGCGCACAGGTTAAGTATTTTGTCACGGCGCCCTCACTCGCACAGATAGTCATGTTCCAGAAAGTGCTGCATGTAAGGTATAATGTATAAAGTATATGTGCTTTACATCTCGGTCGTTGGGAGCCCTGGCGCCGCCTCCGATTACCCGTTGTGTCGCCCCCGGGGCACCGCGGCGCACTTTTAAGTAACCACTAATTTAACCAGTTATCTACGAGTATATCGTAAATGCTAGTAGCTTACAAAAAGGCAACATCGTCAGATTAGAAAGAACGAGGCAACTAACGTTTTCTATTTAAATTTATATTTTTAAATTTTTAATACCGTTTGAGCTATACCTTTACCAAAAATACTGCATTCAAAAACAAATATCGACATATCTGACCATTTTGCCAAAAAATAAACTTTTGAATTTTCAATGCAAGTGTTCTATCTTCCATGTCTTTAAAAGTTTAAAAGAAATCAATGATCTTCCTGTATTGTTCGATCATTGTTATCTTTAGGTATAAGATTTGCTACTTAAAACATGGTTAGAATTTAATGCATAAATAAAAAATGTAAGGAACAAAAGCCACTTGTGCTTAAAAAATGAAATTGAGAACTCTAGATTATTTTTACCACCCATCGGGCCACGCTTTATAGATTAATTTACTAGGAAAAAACCGCAACCAAAAATTAAGATGGATAAATTTACTAGGAAAAACCGCAACCAAAAATTAAGTTGATGTGTTCAAGTGTTTTTTCCAAAAATCAAATTACTAACTTTAAATATATTTATTTAAGCCCACTTGTCCTCATTGAATGTATAAAACACACACTTGACTTAAAAAAGTTTTTTTTAATTCTTTGGTAATTAGACCTAAAATTCAATAAAATATAGAGTCAACACAAAAATATACACCATTTACTTTATATGTATTTTTTCTCGGTAAAATAAGTACCTAGTATGTAATCAAACATAAATATTAAAAAAATTTGATAAAGCTTTAAAAGTTAACTTTACATTTTTTTATAAATTTCGATATTTAACTAATTATATTACAAAAAAACATACAAAGTGAATGGTGCTTGAAGAAATGTATTTTGTGCTGTATATGTGTTCCGTAAGGAGATTAACATAATTCTTTTAAATAACAAACTATCTCTAATATTGTTATTTTTTATTGAATCTTATTCTACATAGAGTCTGTTTAAAGTTTTATGCTATGTCGGTATGATTTACTAATAAAATAAACCCTTAAAGATAAGAATATCCCTTGCAATAAAATGATTAACCACAATTTACAGAACACAAAGGAACAGAGCTAGTGTCGTATTATTACTTTTACAATAAGATCCTGCTCTTCCGACTACCGTTAATCGTTTTATTGGTCTTTTTAAAGAGGTTATTTTTTTAGTCGATTATGCTGACGGAGCTTATTTCGATGAAAATTCTTTACATATGTATATATAGTTCAAGTTGATGGGTGGAGGCTCAAGATTTAAAGAAAATACGTTTTCTACTTAGCCGACGTTTCGAAACATTTATTTCGTTCTTCAGGGCACTAAAAAGACATTATTTTTATTTATAATATTAAGTACAAAATATAGAATATGTTATTTTTGTTTAAGCAACAAAAAAAAGAAAACAAAACCATTCTAAACAAAAAAACAGAGAATAATTTTCGAATAGGTCAACCTAATACTTATATTTATAACTAAAATTGTAAAATTAAAGAATCTAAAATTTAAAATTTTTTAAAACGGTTATTACAATAAATTATACATTACAAATTAACACGGTTTTTTCATTAAATTCCAAATATTTTACCCCTACAACGCAACGCTGCAAACATGCATACACCTATGTGTAAAATGGTTTTAGACATGGTGACTTGATTTAAAGCAAAGCTTTTATATTAATCAAGGAAGGCCTAAAATCAATAGAAAAAAGTTTTAAAAAGATTTTTATTGGTAAATAAAATATTGTGTGCCAATTTAGTGATATATCAGGAATTTAGTGCAAAAAGAAAATATAGTATAAATAAGGATAGTTTGAATTTCACCTTTGATGATGAATATCTGGGATATGAAATGTTGCCAAATTTTTTTATCTAGATTCGTGATCAGAGCCCCAAAAAACCCCGTATACCAAATTTTGTCAAAATCGGAGTTGCCGCAACTTTCTAGACAATTACCGTTTTTAATATTCAATTTGTTTTATTTCACACTGCAGATGGTAATTTAGGGATTTTTAATCCCATTCTTTTTATTACTTTAAATTACATTACCTCTGTAAGAGCCCCCCTCAGTGACCCAAAAAGTTGGTCCACCGGACATCTGCCTGGTTGTCCAGTCCGACCAGTGAGTCCGACACTGAGTTCATGTACCCGTAGGAGCGAATAGTCTTTTCAAGTGTGACAAATTGAAAAGGTTGGTCATTTCACTCTAAAAAGCAGGGTGCAATGACTTAAATACCGGAAAGTAGCAGTCATGCTTTTTTACGAAGCAAAAACTTGTACAATGCTCTGTTGGGAGTACCTGTGTGACAATACAGGGAGTCCACTAATTAATAGTACAGAGAAATCTTATAATGTCTTATATCTAGGGGCCGGATTATACAGGGTGATTAAACTTAAGTCGGCACCATTGCTAAGTTCTTTATTATTGGAGATACGAAGTTGGTTAAATTAGTAAAGTTGTAGTATTTTTTCCACTGATTAAGATGAAACAGAAAAACAATTTAACATCGGGTTTTCGAATTATTGCAAAAATATACTTTTTTTTAAATAAACACCCTGTATATTATATCACCATTCGAAAGATCTATTAAAGAGCTTTAAAAATAGTCTACATATGGTATATCCAATTTTTAATAGTTTTGGAAATATGGCTCAGGATTTTTATAGTTAACTAGCATTTTTCAAATAAAACACTCTGTATCTCATCATCTGCATTACCATTAAATAGATATTTTTAAAAGCTTTTAGAAAATATCACATTTGACATGTCTATCTATGGGCGTCGCCAAGATTTTTAAATTTAGTTTATCTAAAAACTGAGACATGGGACCCATACCAAATTCATACCAAATACTATTGATGCTAAGAGAAACACTTTTGTAAATAAAATTTTTATATTGAAATTTGCGAAAAAAGTTGATTTATTATTTGCCCTCTCCCCTTAGAAAAATCTAAGTTCTAGAAGCTAATCCGCAATTTGTATTTTTTTCGTGTGTTTAATTTTGTTAAGTTACAAGGAACCGACTTGCTCTGATAATTAGGGGCATCTGAAAATTTTGCATAAAAAAATTTAGCTTGGAAATATTTTAACTGGCAATAATTTTTTTTAAATATAGATAATTTTGTAAAGTTTCAGATTTGTCGATAAAATATCGTCATATTTACGAAAAAATACAAATAGAGGATTTGCTTCTAAAACTTAAAATTTTCCTGGGAGGGGAGGAGCAAACAAAAAATCAACTTTTTTCGCAAATTCCAAAAAAAAATAAAAATCTTTACCAAAGTGTTCCTTTTGCATCAATACAAAGGCATTGGCAGGGGGTCAAAGGAGCAGCTGCCCCCTAGAGATTCTAAAAAAGTTTCCCAATATAAAGCAACCAAAGTCTCAATTGTTTTTCTTGGCTTGCTTGATCGATTATTCTCGTACGTACGAAACTCAAATAAAATCACCAATTCCATTCCATCAAATCTAAATAATTGCTGCGTTTAGCTTTCGTATCTTCCTCACAGAAATGACAATTGATTTGTTTTACTAATATTATAAATACGGACTTTGCATCGGTTTTAAAATTGCAAAAATTTGGTTACTAGTAACGATATCCGATTCCTAATAGATATAGCCGCGAAGTCCATCAATTTGGGTATAGCTCATATTATGAAAGTAATCGAAATCGAAACAGCAAAAAAAATGCTGTATCGGTATCTACTTTATAAAGCATAGACGTGCAGATTGTTTTTTTCTGTGTTTTTTTAGTAGCTAGTTTGAAGCAAATGAAATATTTGCATTATAACTTATGCTCAGTTATATGATGGCGATTTTCGATTTGAGATCCAACGTTTTGTCCCTGGCTGACAGTTGTCAATTTTATTTTTCAATGTGCTTTATTGAAGATATGTTCTGTATTGGTTTGGCGGTTCATTAATGGTAGTTATTTGGGTACAAACAGAAAATAAATTAAAACTACAAAAAAAAACAAAAAAAATAAAACAAGTAAATGGAGAACTAAAAATCGACGTTTTGGCGACAAGTCTGTCACCGTTGTCAAGGTAAATTGAATAAAAATAAATAAAAAATAAAAATTAGCTATTATTAAAAAAGAAACCACACATGTTTGACATTTAATGTCAAAGATTTTTTTAGAATCTCCTAAAAAAGCTAAAAATTTTAAAATTTTAAACCTAAATAATAGTTAATTTTTATTATATATATATATATATATATATATATATATATATATATATATATATATATATATATATATATATTGGGGAATAATACAATCCTGAACCTTTGATAGTTAAACTTAATAACAAAGCTGAACCACTTTTACAAACCTGAACCTGTATATGGGCCTGGGATTGTTTTCCTTAATAACTCTCAAACTATTTTTATTTTTTAAACTTTTTTTTTCTCTAGTATTACTAGAGCCCTCTATGAGCAAAACTGTCTAACTATCATTATCGTATCTAGTTTTGTAACCGAGAAAAAACTATTTTTATGGTGGTTCAGGACTGCTTGTATATCGATTATTTTAGTTCAGCCATTTGCCGCTTTGGCACTGTCTGCAGTTGCAAATGTATATCCAATTTTCTGTGTATATACCATTATTAGTACTATCCTGATCCATTATATGTGGCAACATTGCTAGCGCGGTATACTTCTTTGAAGTCTATTTTTAGAAGCGAAATATATTTTTAATATTATTGTCATTTTAATTAGAGATGGGAAAAACCTGTTATTTTCAAATAACAGTTGCGACTGCTGCTGCTAATTAAAAATAACAGCTTAAAATAACAGGTTCCTGTTTATCTGTTATTTCTTACAATGCCGATGCGGTGTGCCGTGTTTGTTTCCTAGAACGGTTATCGAGTCGACTGACTGCGACGCGCCGCCCGCCGTCTGCTATCCATCAAAAGAGCGATAACACTCACCACAACAGTGCCAATAGTTTTGCTTCTGCTGCATATATGCCATGGGAATCACCGAATATAATTCAGTTAAGAGTTTTAAAAATTCATTAGTTTAGTAGTTATTATGTTAGTAAAGGTAGACTTTCTCGTTGATTAAAGCTACTCAAACCGACTTAGGTATTTTAATTTGTGTTTTGTTGTGTATGTATTTGGAAATAATAGCTAACCGTCATTTGGTAAGTTATAATATGGTGACGGTGATGGGCATAAAAATTTATTTTTTGTTTATAGAAACGAAAAAATGTCAAAATATTTAAAAGGAAAAAAGTCAGTTATCTGGAATTTTTTTACTCCGCAAAATGAAACTAAAGCAACGTGTAATTTTTGCAAGCAGGCTCTATCTTATAAATCATCAATAAGTAACCTAAAACAACACATTCAGAGAAAACACCCATCCATTAAATTAGTAGATGCCCGAGTAGATGAAACCACTCATCACGACCAACAAACTTTAACAATACCAACATCAGACAAAGACAGAAATAGTATGCCATCCACTTCTACTTCCCGCCCACCTACGCCAGTTAATTCAGATCATATTCCCGATACGAATAATGCCATGCCTTTACCTTCTCAGAGTTCTTCAAATATTAAAATAAAGGAAAAACCACAACTGCAGACTATTCTTCGAGTACCTAAAAAATTGGATTTTCGCAAAAGAAATATATCGATGAGAAATTATTAAACCTAGTAACCAGAGATTTCCAACCATTCTCAATTGTAGAGGATATCGGTTTTAGAAATTATTCCCATGCTTTAAACCCATCATACACTTTACCAAATAGGAAAACAATATCCAATACCTTATTACCAGCTAAATTTGAAGAAGTAAAACTAAAAACAAATGAACTATTATGATCGGACTGTTATGATTTTCATAACAGTCCGCACTCCGCAACTATTCGCTGCTGCTGCTGCCTGTTATTTCCCATCAGCCACTGTCTTTCGCTTGGTTGGCGGCCGCGGCATCAGCAGCTAAAAGCGAGTGTCGTGTCGTTGATAAAATTTGTACTGTTATTTATTAGCAGTTGTTTTCATAAAAACAGCAGCCGCGAAACGTTACTTCTAAATAACAGTTGTAAAATAACAGATTGTTAAATAACAACCCATCTCTACTGAACCACTTTTACAAACCTGAACCTGTATATGGGCCTGGGATTGTTTTCCCTTAATAACTCTCAAACTATTTTTATTTTTTAAACTTTTTTTTCTCTAGTATTACTAGAGCCCTCTATGAGCAAAACTGTCTAACTATCATTATCGTATCTAGTTTTGTAACCGAGAAAAAACTATTTTTATGGTGGTTCAGGACTGCTTGTATATCGATTATTTTAGTTCAGCCATTTGCCGCTTTGGCACTGTCTGCAGTTGCAAATGTATATCCAATTTTCTGTGTATATACCATTATTAGTACTATCCTGATCCATTATATGTGGCAACATTGCTAGCGCGGTATACTTCTTTGAAGTCTATTTTTAGAAGCGAAATATATTTTTAATATTATTGTCATTTTAATAGATACATTATTGGGGTTCAGGTTTGTCCCGTGTGATGTGTTCTGGCTTGTATTGATTGATAATATTGATTTAAACATGTACTCCAAACGTTGTAAATTGATGGTTAACATGTGTTTATCAAAAGGTAGGCTATTTTATTAAATAATAAAAAGGCGTAAAAAGACTATGAATAATGCACCTTTGGCATTTTAAAATTTTGTGTTATTATCTGGAAGTTTTAAACGTATTTTGTACAACAATAGTTGTGTAAAATAGGGATCGATGATTAAAGGAAAAGTTAGCAAATACAGGGTGTGACAATTTCGACTCTCAACATGAGGATCTCAAAATTTATAAGAAATAGAAAGTTGGTTAAAAGGCAAAATTGCGTATATTTTAGCTTAAAAATATGCTGGGTAAAAATCCTAAATTTAAAAAAAAATCGATTTTAAATATTTTGTACTTTTACATTGTCACTTTTTTGTGCCATATGATGGTGTATTTAGATTTCTATTACGACATTTCGTCTTTTCCCGACCATCATCAACTTTTATTTTTCCTTTGCGCGCCATATTATATTTTCGCATTTTCGAAAAGCGTTTTATTAACTTTGTAATGATGTATCACACATGCATATCAGACGTATATTTCATTCGATGTCAATAGATTTACTTACCTCTGTCACTCTTATGGTAAGTATCGAATTGCTTATTCGATACGCAAGTGTAATAAATCATTAAACAGGTATAAGAAAAAAATAATCCCATAAGAATAATCAACGTTGATAATAATTATGGTCGGCAAAAGACTAAACCTCGTGATAAAAATTTAAATGCACCATCATGTGGCACAAGAAAGTGACAATGCAAAAGTACAAAATATTTAAAAATCGGATAATAAAAATAAGCTTAGAAAAAATAAAATGTTTTGTGAATTTTTAAATTTCGGATTTTTAGGTATTTTTTAAAAAGTTGAGTGTAGTATTATTTTATATTGGGCTTTTTCGAAACATTGCAATTTTTTTATTATTATTTTTTTTGTTGATAAAACTAATTGCGGTTGTTATGTAAAATTACTTGCTTGTATGTTCGTTCGTATCCTAAGCCATCATCTGAGGATCTCTAAAATCCAAGACGAAACGTCATTAATTTAATTTAATAAAACAAGAGGTTGCAGGTTCGAGTCCCGCACGCGGCCAAACTTTTTCATTTTCAAATAGACTTTATTTTCATCCATTTGTATAAAAATTTAATTTAAGTTTATACCTTAATGCCATGCCTTATGCCATGAAAAATTTTCGCATCCAGACTTCATAGCTTGTTAAAATACCTTTTAAAAAGCTACGTACACCTAATCCTAAAAATCAGCTCTTATTCTAATATTAATGTATAAAAATAGCCGCTGATTTTCAAGTTTT